>VXCM01001748.1:0-99666 GCA_014773175.1 Lucifuga dentata
TAGATGGAGGCAGATGATTCGCTGTGGTGACCCCTGAAGGGAAAGCCGAAAGGAAAAGAAGATAAATGCATTATGACTAGTCAGAATTATATTGACTAGTCAGAATGATAAAGATATCTGCAATTACAACCTGACTAGTAAGAACAGTAATTTAAGATATACAATTCAACTAGTCATAATTGCTTTTCGGAGATCTCTGACTTCACGATAATTCCCTTATAGATATCTTGAAAATAATTTTGACTAGTAATAATTAAAATTCAAGATATCTCGAATTCAGTTTTGACAAGTCATAATTCCGGCTTCAGATATCTACATTTTATCTTAATTTTGGACATCCAAGACATTCAATCTTAAATCAAGAGGAATTAAAGATCTTTTATTGGAATTATGACTAGTTAGAACTGCAATGAAGATATCTTGAATTTAGACTATTTGTAATTTCATTGAAGATATCTGAAATTCACATTTCGGATAGGCAAAACTGAATTGTAGATGCCTTGAATTAGCTTCTCCATACAAGTCATCTGGGAATTCTTACTAGTCAGAATGTAATTCGCGATATCTTAAATTCGAATTTCGACTAGTTAAAATGTAATTACGGATACCTGAAATTCGAATTTTGACTAGTCATAATTGAATTACGGTTATCTTAAATGTATATCTTAATGTGTATTAAATGTGTATCCTGTTATAAATATTACAACAGCTTGCCATAAATTCCCAGTTTTTTCACTGTACACATCTTCTTCGCCCTCTCTTATCAGCCTTCAACCCCAGAAGGCAGTCACGTGGCTTGACGTAAGTACGTAACGACGTAGCCTGGAACAGGTGGAATGAAATCCGGAAATGAGATGCTCATCAGTCCAAAAATGGCGTTACACACAGTTTAGAGTTAGACAGCTCCAAGGAATGAGTGGAAAATATTACATGACGAACTTAAACAGTAGAGGCAACATGAAATATACGGGTTTTAAATGTTTGACTGCTAATAAATGTTAATAAATTGTTTATAAAGCCAACAGAATGGCGGATTACAGCGGAGCGGACAGTGACTCCTACACGGTGAGATACATAAAGACATTTTATAAACATTTTGCTTCGATTATAAGTACTTAATTCTCAGTTTGTCTCCTCTTTGTGGATGTTAAAATCTCTTAAAAGCTGTATATGGTTCCTTTTCTCGTCGAAAATGGTTCCTTATAGTCAAAATTTGAAGGATATAACAGAAAACTTTATACCTCCTCCACTGGAATTGTACTAAACAGCAACAACAAAATTCCAATATGATCTCTACATTTATCTCCACGGAGACATTAAGCCATATAATGAAAATCATTTTAACATTTACTGAAGTGTGAATAAGTTTATATATCACAATTAATTTGAACTAACGTTTATTTTTCTTTAGGATAATCTCATTGGGACTCTGCTTGCTATTTTTGGAAATGTGCTTGTCAGCATCTCATTAACTGTTCAGGTACACAGCTCCCTTATTTAACAAATCCATAACTATAAAACCATGGACGCTAATGATAAGATGAGTACTTTTTATGTCAATATTGGATATTTTTGCGATAATTTATGTGAATCAGCCCTTCCAGTCTCAGTGTTCCATGTTATCATATTAGAATATCTTCTAAGGTTGTGCAATAACAACATAGCTATTTTTTTTTTCAATAAAATCTTAATAGAATGAAATACTGTATATCTTCATCATCAATCCTATGCTCCAGTATCATTACAGCAGCAAAACTATTTTGCCGTGTTTGGTTTAAGCTCACTTTTGATGTTTGCTTTCTGTAAGTTATGAATACTGCAGTAGATTTAGTGTTTGTTTAGTGTACATGCCTTCCTGTGTTCAATGTACATGTCTTCCTATAGAAATACAGCCATGTGACCCGGGCGGGAGCAAAGGATCCGCGGGCCTTCTATCGCACCAAAACCTGGTGGTGTGGTTTTTTACTGACTTGTGTGGGAGAATCAGCTAACTTCGTCTCTTACGCCTTCGCCCCACTTGCTCTCGTAGCTCCTCTTAATACTGTGTCTGTCCTGAGTAAGTATCCGTTCCACTATCGGGGCCCAATGCGTGTTGGCTGAAATGCTGTTAGAAATATTGTGATATTTTGTAGTTAAAATGAAAGTTAAATTTAATATTAACATCTCTCATTGTGACTTCTCGTTTTCAGCAAGCTCGATTCTGGGTCTTGTTTTTCTGCGGGAGAAATCGAAACCAAAGGAGTTTGCAAGTAAGTTCAGAATGTGTGTGAGTGGAAATTTGCTTTCAGTGAAGCTGACACTCGCATGCAAATAATGAGAAAGCAGTGACATCACATGCTAATACTTACTCAGCCTCACTGCACATGGAATGTGTGTATTACTGACCATATGTTGCACCTTACACAAGTAAAGTGAAGTCCTTGTACCATGTCATGGCAAATTTACAATCTTACCACTTTTTCTTGTTCACAGGAATTTAACGCATCTAATCGGTTGTGCTGTGTGTTACTTTCAGAGTGCTATGGGCTGTGCTTCCTGGGCTGCATCATAACCATTGGAGGATCCTACCTCTTTGTATCATTTGGACCAAATGCTCATGAAAAACTCATTGCAGAGAACATTGTGCAACATCTTGTGGGATGGCCTGTTCTCCTGTATCTGGTGAGGCATTTAATTTACTCGATAATTTTATACTCAGATCTCCACTGCTTAATTCAGACTGGCTTCTATTTCAGAAGCATAGCTGCTGAAAGACATTCCCATAGTCTAAAAGGCATTATTTAGGTTCAGTAAACATAAAGCAACCTTAGACAGGTGTAATAATTTTCATAAATGATGGTTTAAAACATCCTTTAAACATTTAGTCTGACTAATTCTCTTCTTTTTAGATGCCCATTAACAAACAATATAGACTAGATGGATAATATATTAGAATCACATTATAATTCAGCACAATAGCTCTGCAGTAAATAACAGTTTGGTGACATTTACAAAGTTCTGTTTTTGTTGAGGTTGTCAGAGGTGGTGATTCAACTCCATGCTCATTTTTGAAACTAATTTGTGGTGTTAAGTAAATATCCCTTTTAAGTACCTCTTTTCCAGTGCAGGTTTTTGAGTTGAGTTTTGTTGTCATGACTTTTGAAAGATTTTCATTTGCCTCTGCCATAAATTTTGCAGTTTTTGCAACTGATACACCCACAGTTTAGGCAGTAAGTCTTGTGAATTACAAAAGTGGCTGCACAACAGAGTCATATTAGTGTCGATGATAAAAAGGGTTTGAAGTTACGTGTTTTGACAGTATTTTCATAACAATATAAGGTAACTTGCAGAGGTGCAACAGTGGTCACATAAAGACTTTCACTAACATTTAGTGGGATATTCCTTTACAAAATACAACCTCTAAAATGACCATCAGTCAACATCATCGGCACATCAATTGAAAATCATGAGCTTCACCAAATTTGTTTTCACTGCAGGGTTTTGAATATGAAATTTTAATATGGTGTTTTGTTTTTTTTTTTTATTTGAGGCTCCATTTGAGGCACAAATTGCACCTTGTGAAATTTTCCAGCCATGATGACTTTTGCTGTTTTTCTCTGGCTGTATAATTAGGACTCTTTTTGATGTTTATTTGTTTTGTATTTATTGTTATTATTCTTATTGTCAGCTCCTGGAGATCATCATGTTCTGCCTGCTTTTGTACTTCTACAAACAGCGAAACGCTAACTACCTCGTTGTTATTCTGCTGCTGGTCGCCCTGCTGGGTGAGTGTCCAGCATTAACGTCAATCATTTTCGCCATTATCACAGCTTGTGGAAATGAGATATGGTAATTATCACCTTTTGCAGGTTTAAAGGACCATTCCACCCATTTTGCATGTGTGAGCCTAATATATTCAATTTTCATACATGTAACATTACTGACAATCATTTCCCAAAGCATACTACTGGAATAATGAGTTAAAAAAAATTTTTTCCTACCTTCCAGACCGCCATTGGTTTCAGTTCATTTTGGTACGCTATTAAAACCAACTTGTTGATACTTGAAATGTTCTTGGGATAGGTAATCCATCATCGTGAACAACACATGTATTCAGGTTTTTTCGAAGTTTCGTAATTTTAGCGTTTAAGCGCAATAAAAAGCACATAGTGAATGTGGGGAATATAGTCCCCAAAGAAAACCTGTGTTTGCTGAAAAATTTTAACGACCATGACTTCATAATTTTGCATAACTATTAGCAGGCGAAACATTGATTTTTATGATGGGTGTATCGCTTGAATATTTGATTTTGAAAGATTAAGAGATTTTGCAAAATATTAGGAAAGCTGAAATACGATTTTATCCTTTGGGAAATGATTATCAGGAATGTTACGTGTATGCGTATTGAATATATTAGGCTAAAACATGCAAAATGGATGGTGGCCATTAACATTCCTTTAATGGCCTTGTCTTTGGTACACAGGCTCTGTTACAGTCATTACAGTGAAGGCGGTGTCAGGCATGCTGGTTCTCACCATTGAGGGCACCATGCAGCTTAACTACCCCATCTTCAGTGTCATGCTGGTGTGCATGGTGGCGTCAGTGATCTTCCAAGCCAGGTGAGTGACATGAATACTAAAGATGAGGCATTTTATAAAAAGAGGAGAGAGTGTGAACAGTCTGGTGGTTGAAATTGGCATAAAAGCAAGAGGAGGAGAGGAGAAGATGAGAAAATGCTTTCAGGAAACAGCTGTTTGGATTCAAGTTATTTGGAACAGTGACTTGATGTAACAGTTTTATTGTTGACTGTATATATGTTGATGTCATTGGCTTTTTAGATTTCTCTCCCAAGCTTGTAAGCTGTATGACTCCTCTCTGATTGCCAGCGTCAACTACATCCTCTCCACCAGTTTTGCCATTGTAGCTGGTGAGTTATGGTGTTCGTAATCTTCATGTTCTTTATTTTGTTGAAAATATGCAAAAATAGCCATCCTGAAGATGTTGTTGATGATGATGATGTTTCTTCTGTTCTCGTTTTTAGGAGCTTTGTTCTACTTGGAGTTTCAACATGAAGACATCCTTCACATCTGCATGTTTTTGTTGGGGTGGGCGATGATCCGCCTGTGGTGATATGTGATGGACTGTAACTTTTTCTTCTGCCTATAAGTGATGACTCTGTCCTTTGTACAGGTTGACAGCCTGTTTCCTGGGTGTCTTCCTCATCACCAAAAACAGAAAAAAGACCAAGACCTTTGAGCCGTATGTCACAGTGGATATGACCAATGGTTTGTACAAAAAATATTGAGACTTATACAATAGCTGCACTTTGCTAATCTTTATGTGAACACACACAAGTTTGATCGACTGAAATTAGTTTTTAATATTTTGTGTCTGCAAGAGTATGCTATCTCTAATTGAGAACCCATAGATTTTGCCATATTTACCCAAAAATAGTCTGAAAATTAGTAATCCATGCCATTGTTTCAACAATGTGAAACCATATATGACAGAAAATTACTTTAAAAAGTTGCACTACAGTGCCATCTAGTGTTCCAACTTTTGACTCTGCTACTCATTATCAGTTCCATTTTTGGTAAAAGTTAAACCGCGCTACTTCTTTCTTTTTTAAGCAGGCGTCCCAACTATTCATGGCAAAGGCCAGGTTGTTCAGCCAGACTACAACGGTTCTTTCTCCTATGGCGCCCTGGAGAACAACGACAGCGTGGCTCCTGCTGTTCTGCCAGTCAGCGTGGAACAATCACCAGTCAAAGCCAGAACTACAGCTGCTGCTCACGAGCCATCTGAGAAGAACGATTAGGAGCAAGTCTAGGACCGAGTCTTTCATTTCCTCCTTCACGACCCTGTACGTCCTTCCTCATCCATCCTCCAGCCCAGTCTAGGTGCCTCCTTACACTCCTCTCCACATTTTGTTATAATCTCCAAAAACAAACTTGGAGGTCAAGCTGTAGCACCACTATTTATTCCAAAACATACATAAGAAACCCAAAGCTGTCAGAAGTTCTCATGCTGCGGGCCACTTGGATTCACATGGCTGCAAAAATCTGATGCATTGAGGTGCCTTGAATCTTATAGCCTTTTCATTCGTATTGTCTTTGAGATGTAAGGACCACCTTCCTAAAGATTTGTTCTCATTCACCCATGATTGGGAATATAGAAATTATACATGTGTTCTTCCATGACTAAAGGTGTTATGAAGATATTCTTCAGTCCTCAGGCTTTACCAAAAATGTAGAGTATCTAATGTAGCTGCAGCTGGATGTTTGTTTTCCAGAAGACTTGCCAATGAACACTTTGTCTCTGCAGCTGTTTAATTATCTGCCTCTAACTTTGCCTTTCAGGAGCAGTTGTCACTGTACAGTTTCCTGCCTCTTGTACATAGGATGGTATTACTGCTTTTATCTGAGGTGACCAAAAAAGGGTGCAGTTGATGTAATTTATTGTAATGTATTTATTAATTTGGGAGTTTGCATTTAATGTGCCTTGAAATGTAGCTTTACTTTGGATAAAATTACTGTGAGGCTGCACTTAACGCAGGTAAGTGAGGAAAGTGTCACATAACAGGACTACAGTTCAGGTAACCGTAGCAACAACTTGAAAATAAGGTAATACTTAAAAACTTCACACAAAAAAATGTATTTAGCAATATTAAATATTAACTTAAGCTAGACAGTTAAAATATGAACATTCGTGGAAGTGATCAGTACCATATGTTAGATATATCACCTTTTTGTCCAATAATATGCATGCTGAAAGATATATGAAGTCTTTGTGTCCATTAATAAAACCAAACCTTGATGAGTTAGTAATTGTATAAAATAGATGTCATACAAGCAGATCCTACTGACCTCTACATTTGTGGCCTTGCATTCCTAGTGTTTTTTAATAAATGAGGAGCAATGAGCTGAATGACATAGCAAAGTTTCAGTTTATTGATGTTTTGGCTTCTGAAGTGTGTTGGACTCATTTACTTCACTGTGTAATGCAAAAGAGTCAGATTTTGTGATGGGTTCCAGTGAAACATTGAAAACCACTGGTAACCAATTTTACAACCCTTTAGTGATGCTGTAAGTAGTCTCAAGTTATTTCTTAGTAAAACTTAATAGTGTATTCAGATTAGTCAGACATCCCCACTTTTCCTCATGTTAGAGCCCTGTCTAGAATGGGATTCTCATCAATTACCCACAATACTCTACATTGATGAAGCAAAAAACAGTTTTTATTGAGTATTTCCAATATCACATTTGCATTTTTGATTTTGATCCGTTACTATGACGGTAATAATTGAGCTCAGGTGTGCATCCTTAAGATTCTTCTACAGCATGATTAAAGTCCACCTGTTGTAAATTCATTTGATTGGACCTGTGTGGAGAGACAAATCAGCAGAACCAGGAACCACCTGTTCCCTTTATATTTGGATCACATTGTCTTGAAATAACTTCCTCTAGTTTATGTATTTTATTTCAAATCAATTATTGGTAAAAAATTTTCAGAGCTGATGGTACTGACATGTAATGGCATAGTCTTTTTTTTTTTTTTTTTTNTTTTTTTTTTTTTTTTTGTAAAAACCACCAAATTATTAAAAATCCTGTTTCATTCGCTTCTATTTTCTAATTTTATTGTGAGTTGAGCCTAAAAACCTACACCTAAAAACTGACTAATACACTAAAATGCTGTAATGATGTACGCATTATTTTATTTTAATAACTAACGATAAACCGTCTCGGCGCAGTTTGCAATTTTTGGTCTTTTTTTTTTTTTTTTTTTTNTTTTTTTTTTTTTTTTTTTCACCTAACTTCTGCTCCACCAATCACGAAACAGAGCGCCCTCCTCTTGCTAAATCCTGATTGGCGGATGCGAGCGTCTGGCATTTCATTGGTCTGACCTTGGATCCTAGCTGCGTCAGATGTGTGCAATAATCTAGAATAATATGATTGCAACCTACAAAACAGCGTACTATGTGTGATTGAATTATCATCTGAAATCCTGCTTGTGTTGAGTCCATGCTTTGTTTCACTGACAGTGGTGAGTAATACACACAATATTTACATTTGGACTGATTAAAATTAAAATACATGAAATATGTGTGTGTGTTATTGTAAGTGTTGCCAGAGTTTTCCATCCTTGTGCGTAACGAGGCCTCTGATGTAACTTTCTGAGGAATCCCCGTTAGATAACATACTAATCTTTAGAAACAAATTCGATAAAATCAGCCACTTCCGTTAACGAGGGTAAAATAAACGTACAATACCGGGAGACATTTCCTTTCAATGCAATTTTGATGTCACGATCCGCTGTACTTTGACACTGATGTTGCCTTCACGGCATTTCGTTCATAGCAGCTCTATTTGTACGTCATCCAGAAATTTAATAAATTATTGCATATTTAATCTAATAATTCCCATAGCGTATCTACCATAAACACATCTATTTAACTGTCGTTAAAATATTGATGGAAGAGTACAGTTCGTCGTTATCCCACTAGATGTCATTCTAACCTTAGTACTCTTAATTAGAGCTATACGCTATGTGATGGTCAGGGTTGATCTCCATCACAATCTGTTCTTTTCTTCATAATCTTGTTTCCTTTTCCATTGCATAAACTGATATTTTTATGACTTTTTGTCTCCAAAAAAATAAAAATCAGTATATTTGGGTTGGTGCAAGCATTATACATCAAAGCATCAGTGCAACCGGCTCATCAAAAATCTCTTAAATCTCTGGATTGGGAGTGGGTGGTAGATTTTCTCTTTAGAAGAAGAATGAAGAAGAATAGCTTTATTGTCATTATACGTAACATATAATGAAATTACAGGTGCTTCTCCCTTAGTGCATAAGTATAAAGTATAAAAAAGAGTAAAAACAACTTTGTACACATCTATTTAAATTATATTTACACAGCTGAAAAGATAAATATACTTATCAAAGTATATCAAAAAAAGTGTATCAAGTATATTTATATATATAGATGTGTGTATTTCGATATTTACAACAGTAGCAGGGATGGTAGCAGCAATCAAGTTGACAGAGTAATGTCCAGGTCAGCGGTGATTTAGTGTTCTGATGGCCCAAGGGTAGAAACTGTTACTTAGTCTGGATGTGCGGGCCTTCATTGACCTGTAGCGCTTGCCAGAAGGCATCCGTTCAAAAAGGTGATGCGCTGGGTGCGAGGGGTCTTTGAGGATGGCGGTGGACCTTCGCAGGCATCTGGAGCCGGCGATCTCCTCCAGGGAGGGCAGAGGGCAGCCGACGATTTTCTGGGCCGTGTTTATGACCCTCTGCAGGGCCTTCCTGTCCGCAGCCGAGCTCCCAGCGTACCAGGCAGAGATGCAGTTAGTTTAGACACCTACTGAGACATAAAGTGACAGACTGAAGCCCTTAGGCAACCAAGCCATGGAAAACATCTAAAATGGAAACTTTTATCAGCAAATTAGGCCAAAAAATTAGACATCCTGCTTTTTCTCTCCCTATTTCCTCTCATTTGCCTCACAGTTGTTTGCTGTTAATCTCTTGTACCCTTGATTTCCCCTTAAATTCCTGCAAATTTAGAATAAAACTTAACACTTTCTCCATAACTCATGATTTCTAATCTCTTACCTTCCACTCCCCAGTTGGATCTTTCCTAGCCTCTGTGGTCCCCACACGCCTGTCTGCAGCCACCTAAGGGCATAAGACATGCTGCGAGAGAACTCCAAGTCTTGGAGCAATGGCTCAGAGGCCTACAGCAGTGATCCCGAGGAGGATGAGGAGGAAGAAGACGACATGGTTTTTGGGGAGAATGATGAGGAAGGCATGGCAGAGGAAATGATGGATCTCAGTGACCTACCCACATCCCTGTTTGCATGCAGTGTGCACGAAGCTGTGTTTGAAGAGGATGTACACAGGGTGAGATGTGTGGGCGTGGGTGTGTATGTGCATTTTATGGAGGTGTGTGTGTGTATGTCTGAGTCAATCTGCCAAATGTGTCAGTGCATCCAAATTCCAAGCCCCGTAACAAGTTGCATGATGTCATCCACAGCCTTGCTCTTATCTGTCAAAGTCCAGTCATGGACTCAGGCTGAACTGTTGCTTGCTCAGCTGCAAACACACACACACATAGACAGGACACACACAATTACACATCAGATGCTTGGGTTTTTATTTGCAACTGTCATGAACTGTCATGCCTGGAAACTTCCTGTGCATGGCAGAGTTTATAACATGACTCACTCAGAATCGTGATCCATATTTAGTCACCTTCATTTTTGATGTGTGACAGAGCATGTCGTTCATTCATCACTTCATACAGGGACGCAGATGCAGGCAGGTTGCAGACTCTCAGATTCACATGTCCATGCTGGTCATTGTTATTTCCTGCTTGATGTGTTGAGTACTTTAGAGCAGGGATGCTTCCAACACTCAAAATCCTGTTTTTGCTGGAGGAAGGAACAAAGAAAATGCTTTTAATTTTCTGCCCCTCTGATCCAATTATGGTGTCCTACCGTCTCTCCATCCTTCCAGCTGGCATGATTCATTTCTCTCTCTCTCTCTCTCTCTCATAGCAACATCCACCTCCATCTTCTGCATAGTTTTCTCTTCTGATTCTTACTGCAGTACACACAATTGCTTTCTCTTAACTATACTTTCTTCACATTTCTTTCCATGCCTGTTTCTGCATCGCTCCTATACCGTTCTTTATTTATCCTCTCAGTGTATATAAATGCGAAGCAGAGGGGCTAAATTTGGCGCACACAGAATAAATCCCTTTAAATGAATCACTCCTGTTTTGTGAATTTGCTGTTTGCACACCCATCGCTCCCAGCGGCAGAGTCCGCCCCTTTCCTCCCTTTCGTTTTGCTTCCTCACTTCATTACGATTCACACTCTGGCTTTTAAGTGGAAATGCCACCCACACACCCTTCAGTCAGAGCATGTCAATAGATTGTTCTCCATATGGTTCAATTAAATGAGCTCTGCTAAAAATAGAACTTTTGGCATTTATTAAAACTTTCAAAATGAGGACAGGAAGAGATGAGATGAAAAATAACAGAAAGGGGGTACATGTGAGATTTTCAAAGCACATGAGACTGTTTTTGGTTATTACAGTACTGCATGGTTCTGTACATGCAGATAATCAGTTTTTTCCCCTTAAAGTAGTAAAATTTCAGCATTTTCATCACTTAAAATATTTCTAGACTCAGTATATTCTTTCTCAGTAGAACAGAATCATGGCAACCTACATTTTCGTGTCTTTGAGGTGTTGGCTCTCTCCCAACACTGACATTACAGAGAGAGAGAGAGAGAGACAGAGAACCTCTTAGCTGTAAAAGCATTTTTCTTTATTCTGCATTTGTGAAAAGAAAACCTAGTGGCACACTTTTTCTTTATCTGCAGTGTTTTGTTCCACTGTCCAGCTTTTATGTAAAATGCGGCGGTGCTTGAAAGTGTGCACTAATGCTTCAGGAAGTTCAGCTTGGGCCTTGTCAACCCACACCTCCATTGAAATGATTGGATGTAATTTTAATTTTCTTATTGTGAAAATTATTTCCTATGATTATAACAGGGCTGTACTCTTAAATTGATTCTAATAGTCTGCCACAGAGCCACTGTCCAAATTATCAACCTCTCAACTGCTCATTTTTAAAACTTTCAAGTGTTTTTGTCCACAGAAAAATCAAGTTATTTTCTACTTTTAAAGATTACCCTTGATTTTTTTTTCTCCCAAAATGTATCAAAGCATTTTAGATGAATTAATATGCGTTTCTGCCTCCTATAATGTCTGTTGTATGTCATCTTTTTGCTTTTGCCAAAGTTACATAAATTGTGTGGTAATGCAGTTGAGAGCAGGGACTGATTCCTGTCTTTGCCACAGGTTGATTCAAGTACTTGTTGGAATGTGGGAAAAATGGCTTCATAGCTCGACAGTCCTGTGGTTTGTATTATACACTGCTGAATCAGATTTAAATCAGATGCAGAGCCAAGCAGAGCCCTACACGATTAGCATCCTTTACAATGGCTACCATAATTTTCTTGCTTTCATTGGGTCTGGAGCCTGAGGACTGAACATCTCCGTAAGAGTAGATTTAACAGCACTGCAGCCATTAACGGTTGCACCCAGTACGGCTTGTAATTGTAACATATTTCATAATCTATAGTAGCTACAGAAAATGAATGTTCTGGAAAAAAAACAAAAAAAAAAAACNAAAAAAAAAAAACAAAACACGAGTGTTAGTGTGTGTGTGGGTGAAGTAACGAGACAGAGAGGGTTATGTGCTTGTTAAGAGAAAGGTCAGAGAAGCCATTATAAGTCATTGCTCACAGTGTCCAGTATCTGATAGCAGGCCTAATCAGCACAGAGTGAGGCTTTCATGCTGCTGCTGCTGTCACCAAACTCTCCACAGGCCATAACCAGCGTGCTCCAGCAAAAACCAGCTGCAAACATAATACAAATCTAAAACATGTTCTCATTTTGCAGGTAATAAAAAAAACTATAACAAAGCCTAAGTGTATGATACTAAATTAAAAACATCATCTTAGTAGTTCAGAGGCCTTACAGTTGGCTCACCACAACCCCAAGAATACCATCAGAAGACACTGCAGAACTGTCCATCTTCCCTGCAAGGATTTCCCAAATAGTTTCTGCAAGATACAGTTCAGACTAACTCAAACTCTTCTCATCTGCAACCCCAGATCAGAGCCAAATCGCTGCTCATGCCCATCACTGACATGTCAAGCATGAAATTATTGGCACAAAATGTAGATGCTGTGCTAGTTTGAATGGCTCTACAACCAGGCCCTGGAATGACAAATAGCCACTGAGAGCGTGAGAGGAGGAGGAAGTGACAAAAACTACAGCATAACTCCTCCGTGATCTGACTTTTTGCCTCTTTTCCTTCTTTTCTGCACAAAATATCACACGACTTGTACAGCAAGCAGCTCCTACTTGTTTGTGTCCATCTTGGCAAAATCACAGTGACTTCTTGAATGTTCTTGTCACATGCAGTTCCACACGTTTTCACTTTGACAATCACGAGGATCATGGATCACACGATCACAATCATGGATCACATGA
The DNA here is from genome assembly GCA_014773175.1 of Lucifuga dentata. Taxonomy (NCBI): domain Eukaryota; kingdom Metazoa; phylum Chordata; class Actinopteri; order Ophidiiformes; family Bythitidae; genus Lucifuga; species Lucifuga dentata. The sequence continues at coordinate 13,048 of VXCM01001748.1, forward strand.
GGCTGCATGAATGCCGATTTTCGATCTTTGTCATCTCCTCCCAGCTGATTGATCTTGTAATTTTTTGCACTTTGCCTGCTCAGTTGTGTAGTTTGACAATAAAACCTTGGCATAATTCACCTACTGTCAAGTTACATGGAGAAGTAAAGCAATCCTTGGAGGAGAAGACTCCAGCAACATTTGTTATATTAAGAACAATTTTGTTGATAACATGACATGAAAAAACAGAGCATGTGAAACAGGATACATTTGGCTTGGGGAAAAAAAGGAAACTGGCTAATCACACACATAAGTCAACACATAAGATTACTGGAAAGATTATTGCGTAGTTTGAGTGGATCAGCAGTTTTAGGATTTCTGAAGTTACGTAGTCTGAATTTGACGCAAGTGTTGCATTTGCAGCGTAGCTGTGAAGGAGTAAGCATGTGAATAAATGTATTTGTGATAGTATGACTCGTATATGCTGGGCGATAAAGTAAGACGAACCCGAATTAGAAAGGAGCAATGAAACACATCAGGGATCAAACGCAGTGTGATGGAGGATGTAAAAAGTGAGAAGTGAAGTGAGTATATCTGTGAGTGTTCGTGCATGCACACACAATGCATTTACACATGTGCATGCACACACATGGTAGTGATATGTTTGCATGTCTGACAGTCTATTTTTGGATGTTCCCAGGGGGTGAAAGTAAGGGAGAGGATGCTTGGCGGGATGAAGGTCAGACATGATGCAGAGTGAGTGAGTGCCGCCGGCCTCCACTCCTGCTGCGACTCAGATATTATTCTGCGCGCTGCCTTAGCCTGTCTCACCCACCTGCTTTGTTTCACCTTATTTATCAAACGCAAAAAAAAAAAAAAAAAAAAAAAGCAGAAAGCAATACTAAGACATGCAGCCAAAAATGGAAAGCTGAGTTTGGGTAAATTGAGCTGTTGTGACATGCTGGTTGGCAACATAGTTTTCACATTTGACAAGATGACACTGTTTTTCTGAGATAATGACAGTGTTTCAACTTTTCTTTGTTAAACTATGTCACCGCGCATTTTGATCAGACTACCTCAAAGTGAATTCACCCACTTGATGGTGCAGCAAGTTCTGAGCCTTTACTGAGAGCAGTAAAACAGGAAAGCTAATGCTGTACTGCATGGGGCGATGGAGTAAGATGAACCTTTAACATTTGACGCTGCCATGACAAAAACAGTTTTCATTTGAAGCAGTAATTGCTATTTATGAGAGTTAGTTGATTGATAAGTTCTAAACCTAATTGATAACTTACAAGGGTTTGTGAGTTGTACAGAATGGACAATTAGGCCCATAAGCAGTGAATATGTTGACTCAGCAGCCATCATACTCACCTGATTTGGCTCCCTCAGTCTTATTTCTGTTTCCAAACATGAAAAAGGCTTTAGCTGGAAGCCATTTTGCCTCAGATGACGCCAAGAACAGGACATATATGAAATGGGGATAAAATCCCTCCAGCATCATTGGCAGAAGTGTAACATGTTTGATGGAAATTGCAAGAAAAAAAGAAGTGCAACATATCTAAGTTAGATCTTCCTATGCCTGGTTCAGAATTTATCAATTGATCCCAATGGTCTTCTCAGTGATTGGTCTGATTTGTTGTTCCATCACATTCCTGATATTTACTCCAACAAAACAAGGTGGTACTGTTTCTTATTTTCAAAAGGTTACCTGTGCACAGCTTGGTTTCTCAATCTTCCAGTCTTCAATTCCAATCTCAATCTTTCTTTTTCCCTGCTCCACCAGCACCTGACAAACAGGTGTTAAGCCAATCAAGATCTGAGAGGCACCAACTCTTCATCAACTGAACACATCTGATGTTGCTAATCAGGTGATTTAGCTAATCAGGTGTGGGTAGAAGAGGGAGAGATGGAAAATATGCACAGCTGGAGTTCCCGCGGGTCATGATTTACAACCACTGGCTTAATAATGCAAGAATTTCACCTTGTTTGCAATGTGTGTCTGTGGTGATCTGCTTGTGGCTCTTCTCCTTGGTTTTGATTTTCTCAGTTGAATCTGTGTGATTTTGCTGTCTTCTGTCTTCACTAATCAGATCAGCTCTCCTCTCAGTTCCTTGGCTGCTCTTTTTTTTATATTGTTAATTATGATAGGATACTGTAGCTGCTCTGTAATATTAGAGAATACCTCTTAAACATAATTACTGTGTTTCAGTCAACTGGCAATATAGTCACACTGCTTCACATATCACACTAATAAGATTTGTGCTTTAAGTTTATGTCATATTTAATTACTTAAAACCTCAATCAATATAATAAACCCTAAAAGATATCTATAGAAGATGGACGCAAACAATGATAATAAATTCACATGCTGAATTTGATTTTTCGTAATACTGCTGATGTGAACGCTCTCACATCAGCAGTATTAAAGCTTCAGGAGAATCATTTTCACCCTTTGATCTGTGATTTTATATGGCTGACTTGATAAGAGGATTGGTCCTCTTTGCCCACACATCCATCTTACCTGACCTTCACTAACGGCTATTTTATAAAGCATAAAAATAATATAAAAATAACAAAATTAATCCCTTGCTTGCAGATCAAAGCAAGGTGCTGGAATAAACCAAAAGGTAACAGGAAGTTCAGGTCAGCAGACTGTGGACTGGTCCATTCCCATCCTGGGTTCAATATGTACGTCACAGATTTATTTTATATTGAAAACATGAAGGTTTTATCTTCGTGGAGAATCTGATCTACATTTAGCAGTCTTTGTTGCTTCTGAATAGAGCCATTGTACCACATTATACAGCATCCAGTTTGGCTCAGATCCCGCCGTTGTTTCTTTCCTTTTCCTTTTGTTTACTTGGAGAACTTTGTTGACGTGCTGACATTGTGTACTGCCTGCTCCCATATGAGGCAGCTTCTCACAGCTATTTATTAGGAGAGAGGTGGGGAGACTGGCATTCAAATCAATTTGTGTTGCTTGTCATTTACAGCAAAGCACTATTGACAGTCTCTGTTGTTGATTTTTCTCTTGGCGGTTATTTTTTAAGTGTTGGTTACCTTGCTACAAGAAGGAAAATCAATAATGTATGTGACTCTGATTTAATTTGGGGAGAGTTATTTATGTCTGTTTTTCCTTAGTTCTTTCATTTCTTCATTTCTCCCTTGAGTGCTTTTCTTCACTGTCGCTCAGCTCGTCCATCTCTGCCTGCATCTCGCGTCTCCGTCGTGTTATTTTTGATGGTCTATACACAAGTTAATGGCATTTAGGCATTCTCTTACGGTGGTCTGAGCCTGTTTGTCCAGTGTGAGCATCTGTTTTCCAACGGAAAAAAGGAGATGACCTCTTTCTCACTCTCTCTTACCTTTTCATTTATTTCTCTCACCCTTTAAAGTTTGCAGTCTCATCGCATCAGTTCACTACTTCTGTGCCCTGTGTTGCCATGAGGATCCCATGGCTTTAAATTAGATCTGTTTGAAGTGAGAGAGTATAGCACTCTTTCTCTCCTCTTCCGAGTCTATCATTTCTTTGTGTCTCTTTGTTTGCCTCAGATAGAGTGGCACAACACTTTATCAGCGCACAGACTGTGTGTGTATGTGTGTGTGTAAAGTAGATCTGAGTTTGCCTCAGGTCCTTCCTTGCCCATTTTTTATTCTGTTGTGTCTGGCGTCCTTGCTGTGGGGATGTCTGCATGAGGGTGGGAGAGTCCATCTGAACTCATCCAAAGATTTGACCTGATTTACAGGCAGAACCATCGGCACGTGTTGCTCTGCGCCTCGTCCCTTCTGTCTGTCTCACGCAGCAGCTCATCTCTCCTGCTCCTATAAGCCTCTGGACTGGGTTAAAGCACTGAACAGCTGCTAGCTGAAATCCAGATGTGAGATTTGAAACCAAATATATTATGCAGCCATCACATATATTTTGAGAGACCTTTGTAAAACTTGTTCTGAAAGTGCTTGACACATAAAGCAGCTGTAGTTATGCACAGTATTCCCATGGTGACTGTAAGATTTCCTATTAAAAACCACATATTTCCTCATCATAAGCTATGAAAATTGACATCTGCACTTTTTCCTAATGTATACATCAAATGATGGCAAAATGGTCATTATCTGTTTTTAAATGTTTACATTTTTTCATGACTGAATACTACATGATATTTCATTATGTAAATGCATTTCCCATGAGGGCAGGCTCATTGCTATCATTTAGCAGAAAAGAGTCAGAGGGAACTGGGAATTGTCTATCACTGTAATTAGTGCTTGATAGCCTGAAGCAATGGAAATCCATGTCTGTCAATGTTTTTCACATCTAAATGAGTAAGTGCCCAGAAGCCATATTCCTTCCTCACATTTTGTCATGTGAGGTCAACTGCAGGACTCAAATCATATGAAACATGTTTAGTCTGCAGGACAGAGGCTACTTGTTTGTCATTTCCAGTTGATGGCTGGTATCTGATTGACCTCAGGTATTCATGCTGTCCTCTGCACCTGGCAGGGCCCTCCCCTCCCCTCCCCTCTCTTTCTGTCCCTGTCTCTATTTTTGCTTCCTGTCTTACTGTTGGACTATATATGGACTAAATTTTCTCCCTCGCTCTGTCTCACCTACACTCTTTGGATCTCACTCTCTGCCCTGTAGACACTCTTTTATCCTCCCATCCCTCTGTCTCCCCCTGGCTCCCTATGCCTGTACTTGGCTGCTTGCTTTATAAATAGCATGGCCTAGATTACAGCAGCTGCATTGGCACTGGCACCACGGGTTGGTTTGGCAGAGCCAAGTGAGGTAGTCTGGTGCATTAAGGGCTTGGTACTGAAGGGGTGGAATTGTGTGTGTGTGTGTGTGTGTCAGGATTATGATAGCACAGATTAAGGTAGCACAGTTAATCTGCATGTCTGCGCTGGCAATCAGAATTCTTTTGTTCGCCAAGCACAAGTGCATAAGGAATTTCTCTTGTTGCATGGTGTCAAAAAAAATAAAAATAATTTTAAAAAAACGTATAAATATTTACAGGTTAAAAAGACTGCAGTATGTACAGGTCAAAATACAAAAAAATACAATACAGGGTTTCTGTTTATACTAGAATTTCTTCCATTTTCCTACTGTTGCATCAAACATACTTACACATGCAAATGCAAACAAACACCATATACAGTATCAGTCATGTGCAGTGTTATTTATAAGTCTATGCATTTATAAATCAGGAGGTCCCAGAGTACAGAGATGGTGCTAATCCGATGAACACATCAAATCCACAGTGCCTGAGGATGCTAAAACTAATCAAGACAGTTTTTATGAACAGTGTTATGCTTAGCACACATGCTATTCTTTTCTATGTGAAGCACAATTTTGTCCAAAGTCATGGGACTTTATTAAACTACTTGTTAGCATATAATGCAACTACTGTATGGATATGTAACATTTGCCAAGGAGAAATTTCATTTGGGAATCAAGATTTCATTCATGCACACACAACTGACATGCTGGGGCTAAATCTCTGACCACTCTGCTGATCCGCCAAAGAGAGTCTGGCTGTGTTTGGCTTAACAGGCTAAATTACTAAACCTACAATTAAACCCTCATTGTGTGTCTGTTATGTGTCTTGTGTCCTCATGCATTTGTATTTTGGATGAATGCTGATAGTGAATAAATGTTTACTAATGGCTTGTGTTTGTGTGTGCATGTTTTTATGCACAAATTATACACATGCAGTGTCTCTTTATATGCAGATTTTATTTGTGATTGTGCTTAATTTTTGATTCTGTCTGTAAGTCTTAGTATGTATTACAAGCATGCATACTTCAGCTCGCTGTGATGATCCACTGCCCTGATTTCCTCTCTCCTGCTCCTCTGCAGAGCTTCACTTCAGAATACAAATGCTGTTTGTCAGTCTGAGACGCAGTCTCACCCTGCCTGCTCCTCCTCTCATCTCAAACAAAGTGCTTCAGGCATGTTGAAAATACTATAATAACTAGATTTATCCTTTTTTGAGTAATTGTGGGCCTTATTTGTCCATTTTAGTTTGGATTTTCATTCATTTTGCATACACGTGATTGATCTAAAGTAACATCAAGAAAAATATGGTACCCAGACATCACATCTATTGGCTTTAAAATAAAATGCCTGGAGAATAATGCTTCCAAAATAGCAGCATTTTAAAGGCTAAAATCATTTGTATTTTTAAAAACTGAGCACTTATCCTAAACTCTTATCTCAAACGGATACAGAATGTTTCAGAGCGAAACTTGACTGAGTCCAGGCAACGCTGACTAACAGAGGGAATTGAGAATGAGGAGGAGGAAGAGAGCTGCAGAATGAGGCCAGAGCAAAGAAAAAAGTGCTTCATCATCCTCAGCAATCCATCTTGCTTATCAGCAGTGACAAAGTGATCGGAGCAGTGCATCGATGTAAGGCTGTGATAAACGAAAACGTTTAAGTTTACATCACATCTACCAAGGCTAATAACTTTACAGTAGATATATATGAATGGAATAAGTGAGAGTAGATGATGTTAGATGAGACTGATCCAGACAGAGATGCTGCTCTTCAAATAAAAGCTCGAGTTGGTGTTGCGTGCTTGCAAGCATCCGCTCTTCTGAAGGGTCCTTGAGCAACACACCGAAACTTTACAGGCTCTCTTATTTGACCCTTCGCTTTGTAAATAGGGGCAAGTGAAAAGAGAATATTTCACTAAGGTTTAAGTAAATGATCAAACTTTTTGGCCAGCTAGGAGTACATTAAACTCCAGAAAGCAGAGCATTCAGTCACTATTGAAAGGATAAGAGATACAGACATGCTGCTTCATCATTTCTGAACATGTGATTAATGAGCTGTGGGGCTGATTCTGGAATAATCTCTAGACCTGCCAAGTACATCTTCTACACAGCCTGTTCTCACTGTAGAGTAGGTAGAGAGAATAAAATGGATTCAGCTGGCAGCATCGCAGCTGACAGCACTGTCCAGGCTTCAACTTAAATCGCGATACTTTCTGATATGTGGCATTCCCAGCCTTTAGAACCAGTTTGTTCCAGACTGGAAGACTGGTTATCTGACTGATGTTGGCTGGCTGTGGAATGTCCCAATCATCCTCATATCTCACTCATGTTCTCCGTCTCCTCAGCGTGTCCCATTGACAATGCCTGACACACACAGACATAAATAGCCCTCACTGCCTACAGCCTTAATATTAATGGCTTATGGGGGACTTAGCTGTCTCAGCCAGCCTGGCAGCTATTATTATGAAACCTGAGAGAGAAAGAGAGAGACAGAGGCATGGAGAGATGACCTAGGTGGTGTGAAGAAGACTTGGTTTGCTAAGATATTACACAATAGTCAAGTGTCTGTGGGAAATTTTTAAATTGCCCGTCTCAAGCTGGAATGGAAACTCTGGCTTGTAACGGAAAGGGAAGAAACGGCGGCAGTACTGACAGAGCTTCATCAGCTTTCATCAGCTTTACTTTGAGTGATAACCACAGCACATTTTGTCTCCAGTCAACAAGTCATATTCAAAAGTACAGAGGAGCTTACTTCAAAGTTCATTCAAAGCCTTATCATAGGTCTTTCCAGGACCAGATTCGTCAAACAATCTCCCCTGGGAAAAAAAAAGAAAAACACAGATGACTCACCCTAATATCCCAAGTAGGCTTTTATGCATCATGTAACCGAAATTGTGGTCAGATAGGATTATATGTATTTATTTTATATCGTTCATAGATCTAACAGCATGTAGGAATGCAACAGCTTTGGCAATGACCATGACATGTCTGCATGATCACAGTGTAGCCATCCTCTTTTTCTTAAATACAGACTGTCAACTCCCAAACATCCTGCTGACATGCATAGTTATGCAGTAGTGCCTGGTGGGGAGGGGTACAGACTTAATTGCACATCACACAAATGTACTCTGGTGTGGATATCTCTCTGTCAGTAAGCCAGATGAAAATAATATTTTATAGTGTCATGTAAAAAAATAAATCTCTTCTCTCTCCTCGTAGATCTTTTTTACTAGCTGTAGTCTTGATCACAGAGGTGTTACCAGTCTGACTCTTACAAGCTCGATGAACAAGGGGCTAAACAACATGGTTGTCTCTCAATAAGGGGTGGATTCATCTCTGTGGTGATATTTGAAGCTGTTGTTGTATTGGCTTGTGTTATTGTAATGCGTTTGTGAATTTTATCCACACATCTCAGGCTCTCTGCAGAAATGGAAGGTGATGCTGATCCATGTACAGATTAAGTTATTAATTTCAAAATGAGACAGTTTTTTTTCATGAGCAACGTTAAACACCAAATTACAAAGAAAAGGCGGAATAAACCGGACTGTGAATTCTGCAGTGCCCCATACGCGGTTGGTCAAGCACCGTAGTGGCGTAAAAACGACGAACGTGAGGTTGGTAATGACGTCAATGCTGATGGGAGGGGAGGGAGGCTGACAGAGAGGGGGAAGAGAGAGAGTTTGTGCGGCTGCTGCAGCATCATTCAGTCCCTACAGCGCGCTGCTGCAGTGAGGAGTCCAGCAGAAACTCGCTCAGCTCCGGACCAGAACCAGAAGCAGAACACTCCGCTGGGCTTCACCTTAAGTTTCTCGGACAAAAACTGTTCCTCAGCTAAGAGAGGAAGACTTTTACTCCGTTTCATTTTTCCTCCCCCCCAGCCGCGTAAGGGAATGCCATCGATAAATATGAAACTGGAGATGGTGACCATCATCGCCTGCGAAGTAGACACCGAAGTGTTTACGTCAGACAAAATGCAGGTATGATTTTACCCCACAACGCACGTTGTGTTTTCTGCTTTTGTGTGGTTGTGCAGCAGTTTGCTCATCCAGACTGCATGTCCTTCTGTAGAAGCGCACGCATGTCTCAGTGACGCTGAATGCAGACGAGGATTTTTATCAATGGAAGCCGCAGCTCGCCAAGACGCACGACCCTTACGCGCACCACGGTGATTGGCGCTGGATGAATTGCAGAAATAGACGGGAAAATCCAAAGGTCATTGCAGTAGTTGTTATACCCATTCTGTGTTTTGAATGAAATTATCCATGCGCAAGTTGAATGGGAGGGTCGGGTGGATTTAATTGTTCATGCAAGGCACATGCAGGGAAAGAAGTGAGGCGGTTTTTAGACGCAGTGAAGGGCAGACCCTCTTCTCTGTCTCTCTGCTCTCTCCTCATCCGATCAGCATTGCAGGTGTGCTGGTTTAGATAGGATGTCCTATAATGAAGGGCTTGTAATCCAATGGCAAATTTCAGAGAAATATTATAAAAATGTTTGTGTGGTGCAATAGGAATTTTGCAGTGATTCTATAGAGCATCAAATACAAGTAATAAGTGACGTATTTTCTCCAATAAAGCATTAAATATCATCTGACTTGAATTGAACTACATGAAGGTCACTTTAAACTTAAACACCCTGTAGGACTATTGATTTGTCTTCAAGGAATGTAAAGGTGTATTGATAGAAAGCACTTGAATGCATTCAAAGTGAGCCTCAGGACCCCACCTTTGGCTCTGCAAAGTACCAATGTGTTGGAGCTTAAAAGACCACACAGATGGCGTGCCAAAGCTTGGCACTGAACCCTTTGGAAATTTTATGTCAGAATATATTCCCTCACCTGCTGGCTGCTTGTCTGCTTGTCTGATTTGAGTCATCGCCAAAAGAGATGGAAAATGATGGAGGAAGTGAGAGAGGGAGACAGAGAGAGAGAGTTAAACCTACAGCGCAGCTCAGCATTCAGACTGCCTGTGACCATGATCACAGCAGTCAATCTAACGCTAACCGGTGTGTGTACACAGAGACACACACACACACACACACACACACACACACACACACACACACACACACACACACACAACATTCGCCAGCAGAAGCAGCCAGCGTAGGTGGAAAAAATATTCTGATAAGGACACACAAACAAAGAAGCTTTTCTTACTCTGTGTCATTCTCTCCTCCACACTGATGTGCTTTGAAGCCTGAATTCAGTTATTTCTTGTAACCAACAGCAGCAAATACAGACTCTTTGCACCTAGTCACCCCATCCATACCTCTACAGCAATATTTCTCTGTGCTCACAATTAAACTTAACACTTGGCATATGTGTGCATGTATGAAAGGCAAGAAGTCCTGTTTCTTATCCAGATGTATTTATGGTTATGGTGGCACGATTTGCATGTAAGAACATGTTTATGGTGGCATGATTTGTATGTAAGAACTTAAGTGCTCCTAATTTGATGTTGCTGAAAAAATAAGAATACACAGCATTGCATGTCAGCCACTGACCTGCCCTGGAGTCTGTATTCCCCCTAAGACATGCAGCTGCTCTGCTGTGCTTGCATCCAGCTCTCATTACACCTTCTAACCACTGCAGACAGTCAAGGTGAAATACACCAATCTGTCACCCTGAGGTTCTCCTGTAATTATAGGATGATGGTTATCATCTTTACAACTGTCTAGGGACTGCAGGTGGGAGGAAAAAACTGTCAAGGTAATGTAACTTTGGCATGAAACCTCAAAGTTATTGACTGCATATTGAATAGCTTTCCATACAGAATATGAAATACTGTAAATATCTTTTTGTTTCCAACCCAGGAAAGAAACCAGATATGCCAGTTTGTTGATGATGATTTAGTTTAAGAGACCTGATTAGCACTCTTAGATCAACAGTCCAGAAGTTTGACACAGCCAAGGGCAGGTCAGAGTGATCAGAGTTTTCACTAAGGGTTTCTGTCAAGCCATGCTAGATTCACCCAAAGAAAAGGAGTTTGTGCAATTGAAAGAGGAGACAAGGGGCTGACTTTTGAATGGCACAAAGAACACTGCTAATCCTGAGTTCTGGCACAGAAAGAATGATGGAGAGCAACAGGAGAGAGGGCAGATTAAAGCAGGGCACGTGGAGAGCAGGCTCTGACTGAGCTCACCTCACCAGCCGGATCATGTTGTCATTATGATTCAACAAGATCTGAACCATCTAAGATCCCTGTTTTATGAATATCTCTGCATCTATAGATGGGAGATAATAATCAGAATCTCTGTTTGTTGCAAAGCACTTTAGCTGAACTAATATGTTATGCGGATTGTGGCTATTTATAGGCATTACATGGGAAGATTAGGCAGTGGCAGGGGTGGCTGAATTGGCAACATGAACTAAATAAATGAATGGTGGATTTTTAATTAGAGGAGATGCTTTATGAATGCAGAGGGGGTTTTGGAAGCATCGTTTTGACACGGCTGAAATAGCTTGAAACAGGGCAGCCCACGCCTTGGCTCAGTCCCTGCTGGTTACATCATTAATGAGCCAAGCAGAGCGGGGGTATGAACAGGACAGATTGTTGTTATAATATGTCAGAGCTGGTTAGTAGGCTTCCATCACAAAGTGGTATCTGTTTTGGAAAATATTAGCATTGATAAATCAATCCTTAGACTACATTTTTTCCTTGGTGATTGTCTTACAGGCTCATGAAGTGTATCTTATTTATTTATTTATTTATTTATGTGCTTCTTCTGATTGGCTGCTGTAGCGGTCAAGACCTTTAGTGAAGCCTGAGCTGTGGGTTGATGGTAGATATGGTATTATGTTAGCTACAACATTATCTTTACCTGGAAAATCTGCCAGCATCAGCAGATGATAGGCACAGGACACATGCTGAAAGTCAAAGCGTGTTGGCAGACATTCTATTATTGAACACAGAGCGTGACGCACGCATTTACTGTACCTTGCATGTTTAATTATGTATGACAATAACATTGTTTTAGCAGTGTATAAATGCATGCATGTAGAGTATGTGAATTTATCTATTTACTTGTTTGTTTAATTGGATCTTTTGCATGTTCATAAATAGTTAATCAACCTATAAATCTCCTCTTTCTGTTGCACTTCTGTGGCATCAGTCATATAAAGTATATTTATTTTCATTTCATTTTAATATGACCTGTTCACACTTGGCTATAGAGAACAACAGAAAACACTACAGAAAGTGTACTGTGTGCAGTTTTCCACTTCAGCATTCTTTCCCACACTTTACAGACTGTAGTAACACTGACACAGTCACAAACCACAACAGTGAGTCAGCGAACTCACACACACACACACACACACACCTACAGACAAACACCTCAGTCAGCAAACACACAAATCCTCAATGAGGACGCTTTAAGAAGTTTCCATCATGGATCACGATGCATTTGTCTTTTTGTCTGTCTGTCTCATTGGTGTTACTTGTGTTGCCAACACTACAAGTTGTTTTTACCTTAAAGCTGTGACTGAGGAATTAAAGGACCCTACCAGTGATTTTGCATGTTTGAGCCCAATAAATAGTACTTGCATTTTAGTTTTCGTGTTATTTTGCCAAATCCCCTAATCTTTCTAAATCAAATGTTCAGGTAATACACCCACTTTAAAAGTCGATGTTTCCCCTGCTAACACTTAAGCACGATTGTAAGGCATGGTTGTTTTAATTTCTCCGTAAAAGCAGTCTTCTCCTGAGACTATATTCCCTGGCGACAACATACAGCTTTTTCCATGTAACACCGTTTTTTCGATGTTAAATTAAGTAGCTTCGTTAAAAAATAACGTCGTGCTGTTCCCTGTGATGGATTACTTACCTCAAGCATGTTTCAAGTCTCTACGAGTTTATTTTTATAGTCTGCTGTAATAAACTGAAACCAATGGCAGTCTGGAAGGCAGAAAAAACAAGTATTTACTGATCCAGTTATATGCTTTGGAAAATGATTATTCAATAATGTAACATGGATGCAGGTTGTATTTATTGGGCTCAAATATGCTAAATTAGTAGTATGTTCCTTTAAGTCATGTCATGACTATTTGTTTGGCCCACTGTCACACACACTATGTCCCAAAAGTCTACAGACCCACACATCAATTGTAGATGAAAGAATTTTCAAACTTTTCATATATGAGTGCCAGCCTAGGCAGATAATTAAAGACTTCATATCCTGTGTTTGTTTTAAAAGCCATCTGCTACTACCAGTAAGTGCCATTTATCTATTCTCTCTTGACTGTTTTGTTATTCAGAGAAAGTACACCAACAGATTCCTCACGTTCATCAATCAGTCAGGTCTAAATTTTAATATGACCCAGGTCTCACACTCTGACCAGCTGTTATGGTGGAGGGAGGTGGCGGAGGAACAGAGGCAGGACAGAGAGGATGGAGATAGACGGTGACAGTATCATGTTCTGTGCTGGTAAGAAACCAGATCTGCATCTTGGCAGGGATGAGCGATCCTGGGCCTGAGCAGTGGGCTCAGGTGTGTCTGCTCCCCCTGTCTGGGCAGGAGGCAGGTGGGGATGGGCTGCTCACATTGGCCTGAAACCCAAGAGAAGAGCTGCAACTCAGGTGTCAGCTAAAGGTTAGTGCCGCGTCCATTAGGGTGACGTAGAACAAAGGACGGTCTCCTGGGTGGGGTGTCTGGTTACGATGTGGCCATGACAACACGAATAAGTGATAAGATTAGAAGCAAAGGAAATGGCTTTGCAATGGAATGTAGAGGCCCACAGTTTACTCACCATGGAAGAGGCGGGAGATACGGTGTCAAACAACAGCTTGAAATCAGTGGTTGAACCCAATTTTCCTAACAGAATTTCCAATGTAAAGTAATTTTGGAATGACAAGGCCATTTACCTAAAATAGAAACAGCAGAAGCCATTACAAACAAAAAACAGATGTGACTGCAGCCTTTTCTTAAGTAGCAAAATAAGGACTGAAAAGGCATATTTAAACACAAAGCAAATCAATTTTATTACCATTATATAAGTTAAACTGGGACATTTGAAAAGACTAGATCCATATCTGGCTGCACAGACTGACCCATTTATTCTGTAACTGATATTTGCAAGAGCATGCATTACACTTTGCTGCTCTACTGCAATGCATTATTGGATGTGGTTCAGATCAGGGCTGCCAATCTCAACATCTACACATCAAGATTTTGACTTCAGCCCATCAGGATGTAAACAGGCTATCTGATAAAAACTCCAGCAGTTTGGAAAATTGCATAACGTTTAGTACTACAGTTGCATGAATCATAAGCATAACATTGTTGCTTTTTTTGGTGCATTATTCATGACATAAGGTTGAATTTGTATGCATTTTTACATGTGAGAATTTCTCTGAATGTGTTGCAGGCAGTGATCCAAGCCAGTCACACACCTTTGACACTTTTTCAGCAGAATCGTGTTTCAGATATCACTCCCACTGCACCTTCGCTCTGATTCTAAGCAGAGTGCTGTAAACGAGAGAGAGACAAAGGAGAACAGGTGAAGGTAGGAAATGTAAGAGCAGCAGGAAGAGACAGAGTGGCACCGGTGGCGGCTTAAGTTAACTGCCATTGTTGATGTATCTCTCAGCCACCTTACGTAATGTTGTGTAACTCTTTGGATTACCATCACCTCTACCGTGTGCATTTGCGTGTGAGATGCTAGGTGTGGGGGAAGGATGTGTGTGTGCATGTGTGTGTTCACTCACATGAGCCTATAAAGGCTGCTGATGAGGAAAAACGCCTGCCTCAATAAAAACCACAATGACCAGATTGGTGGTAATAGGATTAATGTGTCCCTGCATGCTGTAAACTGATTTTAATCTCCCTGCCATGGACAGACTGTCCCCATGGGAGTGGCAGTCTAGCGCCGGAGCGTCGGCCCCTGTCAATACCATTGCCTGCTCGGGGTATTGATTCCACTATAATAACACTTGCCCCACTAACATGCGTCTCCACTGCTTATGCAGCCCCAGCAATGCAAGCAAAGTTATTAATCATGAATTGTTTTTCTTGTTTAATAATACTCAGGATTTGCTGCTTTTGTAATAGTCATGGTGGTTTTGACAGAAGCCATGTTTCCTGATGTGTCCTCAGGGTCCTGGATAAGATCGTTTAAGTAAAAGTAGTTAAACTACAATGGCAAACTGCTCCATTACAGCAACATTTTTATAAGTATATTTAGTATTAAAAAAAAATCAAGTATCACAGTTACGGAAATGTACTCACCGTGAACAATGGCGCATTATGGAAATGAAATTCCCCAAAATTGGAGATCATAATGTGGAGATCATAATAACTGGAGATAAAGTTGGTTGTTTGAAAACCTCATATCCGATTTTTGGGATTTTTGTTATTTCAGGTCAGTTTGGGATGAATAATGAAGTTGAAAAACATGCTTCTCTCATAAATTCTCTAAAACTCTTATAAACAAGGAGGCTTTTTCAGATTTATGACAAGTTATCTGGAGGTAACCTGACAACCATGTTTCGTTACTTCATATTGAATGTAAAGTATAATTCTGCAAAATATATATGAACATCAGATGAAAGTAGCAGAATAAAAAGTATAAGATGTCAATCTGAAATGTACAATGGCGTATTAGGGCCATAGAAGACGAAAAAAATGAGGGGGGCATTATTTTGAGTTTTTAAAGTCTGTATGCCTATGATAATTAGATGATTTTGCACTAAAAGCACAAGTATTTCTTTATTGCTAAATCCAATGGAAAAGTATAATTTAATAAGATCATTTACTGCAGGCACAGTCACAACGTGAAGCGGTTTGATTCCCCCTTATTATTTTTCTGAGTTTTTAAACTGGCAAATTTGCTGTTTTTTAAAAAAAAGAAGTAGAAAATTTCCCAAAATTTCCCAAAATGGAAATAGTTAACTCAAATACTAGTGTCTCAAATGTGTCCTTTAAGTATAGTACATAATGTACTTATTTATCTTACATCCCATAATATGACCTCAGGACATACTCTAAGCAGCTGCAACACCCTTTCCATCATAGCTGAATCACTCTCAGGCTAAAAGTAGGGGTACTGGGAAGAATATGTACTGCATGTACTGCTGCTAAAACATTATTGTGTTACTCAGCACAAATTACATCAAATCTGATTCTTTCTCCTGATTCAAATAAGACACGGTTATGTAAATTTCTGTTTAGGTCTCTAAACAGCTTGACTCAGACGTGATTTGTAGATTTGTAGATTTTTAACAGGGTTCCATCAGTCATAGAAAACAAGAAAAATGAGTTTAGACAGTGTTAATTGAAATGTCTGTCTGCTGATGTAATTATTTTCTACTTCAGTTTCAGCTTCAGATTTATTATTATCTACAAAAGTTGTTTACAGGCAACAGATCAAACAAAGTAGCTTAAGAAGATAAAATCACTTCTGATTTCAGCTTCAATTCAGTGCAAAACCAGTTAAAGTGCTGTTTCAAACATCACTCATATTATGTCGCATATTTACGGTCAAAATGAGTACAGTTGAATTTGTCATTAAAACTATGGAACGTGGTAACAAAAATGTGCATATATCACCCATCTTATTGCAATCCGTCATCTTGTCAGACCTCTTTAGTCTAGTTGCTATTAGCCATTTATGGAGGATGGTAATTAAAACAATGGTTCACATACTTAAGAAAATAATTTTCTTGATTATTCCACCATGATCTAGTTTTAGTCTTACACTGTCCCCTGACTCAACCTGAGGCTCTGTGGCCCATTTTGTTGGTTTTCACCCAAATCCCATTCAATCACAGACTGGGAAATAGATTGAGCTAAAGTCATGTAAGTGTTACTGAGGAAGCTGAGTAGTTCACCAAAGTAAAAAAGCTGAATAACGCTTGTTCCTCACCTCATTAGGCTTGTTTGATCAAAATGCTTTTGTTCGAGGATATATAAATATCATAGCTCTCTACATGCTGTTGTGTCACTCTCTTTGAAATTATTTGTTGCCTGTCTGTGTGTTTGATGCATTAATCAGATAAATAATAATTAATGTTAGTATATGGACCAGCAAATATGCTTCATATCGAGTTTATACTTAATACAAACATGATGTGTGGCCCTCCATTTGATTTCTAAATTTGATGTAGCCCCTAAACCAAAAAGTTTGCCTACCTCTGGATTAAAGGGATGCTGAGAGATGTTGGTGTGTTTCAGCTGATGATTCTTATTCGCCCTCAGCATGTTGGAGTTGTTTAATCTGAATACAATGTGCTGGGAATTTAAAAAAAAAAATCAGACTCAGAATCTAACAGTTCTGTTGTTGTTTTGGAACTGTGTTTGTAGTTCATACATATTTTGCATGCATGTGCGTGTGTATCAAGTAGCATATTTTGGAAAACGGTTGGCAGTAGTTATATATTGGGCTCAACAAACATGCAAAATCACCGGTAAGCTCCTTTATGGGTTAAATATACATAAAAATCAGCCTGTTAAATATTTATCTACTCTCATTTCATTTTGTAGACCTGCTAAAATACTCACTGATAGTTTTATATCTGTGATAAATAAATTTTGACCGATAAAATTGACTTTCCAATAAGTACATCTGTCGAATTTTAGCGTGATTCTGCTGCAAGACCAGATCACAATATATCAATATAAACTTTTGCCCCAAATATACAGTATACAGTATATGTGTGTGTAAGTGTGCAAATACATGCTTGTCTAGCTTTGTGTTAAGTGTGGTTCCAACATTAAATGGATCTGCAGCAATCCCTATTCATGAACATAATCCTAGCTTAAAATATAATATAAGAAAGTCCTTAAATCACAGTTTACAATATAATAGAGTCGGATGCGTCTGTCGGATGCTTCTGCCAGCACTCGACACACCCGTGGAATGAGATATTTACATGCAGTTCTTTAGCTTTAACGCTTTAACTGTCTCCTGTTTGCTCCTCTGCTTATTTATCAACCCCTTCAGTATATTGTTCCACTGTTGGACCTTGACCCAGATGAAACCTTATCGACATTGCCCACTAAACCAAAGCCGGCTGATCTTTCGTCCAAGATTATGAGCTCTGACCACCAGCTGGCTGTGTGCTTGTTACCTCGCGGTGCTGCTGAATGTGAGTCATGCCCACAGCAATGTCCTGCCGCCGCTGTGATGACAGCCTTTCCATTACCATCAGGAAAATAACTGCCTCATTACCCAAGAGGCAATCTGCTGAACAACAGCCACCACCACAGCGGCTGCAATGAACTCCCCTGCTCTGCACCTCGCCACGTCTGTTTATCAAACCTCTTTCCATGTTATTTCTGTCTTTTTCTTGTGCTACATCTTCAGGGCGTGTGGGTTTCTTTATGTATCTCTATATATGCAGCATAGCATATTTCCAACACATTTTCCTTCCTTCTTTTAATTCTTATGGAAGTCTAGGACAGAAAATGCACCCCGGGTGTTACATAAAGGTGACACAGTGAAACACAGGTTCAGCAATAATGATGCTGTTGTTTCAATCAAGCTAAGTTGTGGCTATTTGAGAACCCTGAAGCCTCTGACTTCATACGACCTCGATACAGTCCGCTTACTCCTCACGCTGTTCATTTAAACACCTTAGCTAGATTTCTGTTATTACGTAAACTAACCCTCAGACTTTTACATGCACCCTTAAAATGACTGTGTAACACACACACACACACACACACACACACACACAGAGTAAGAAGGGAACATGAGGGTGACTGAGGTAAAATGCTGCTGCCTGAGATAAATAGAATTTTGATGTAGCATCCAGACGACATTTGCCTTGATGAGAATCAAAAACAAGAACATGCTGTTCTCGTCTCTCTCTCTACCCCTCACCTGTTGTCCAACAGCTGCCGCTCACTCGCTGGTAGCAGATATTGGACTGAGCTCTGTGTGTGTGTGTGCGCACACGCGTGTGTGCATGTGGTTTAAACCAGTTTATCTCTGCTGACAGGAAAATGGTCGCTCTTCAGTTGTGCTTGGGTACTAATGGTGCTACCTGTCACATTATTTTACCGGACGTGCCCTTTGTGAATGTGTGTGTGTGTGTGTGTGTGCTTTTTGTGCGTGCGTACCCACAGAAATACCAGCCAACTAACTGCGGAAGCAGCGTGAGGAATCCTGCACTCAATGTCCACATAACATGCATGCTCACTCACTTCCTATGTTTCTCACATCAACGTATGTGCACGCGCACACACACACACACACACACACACACATACAAAAGAATAAAGGGAGTGACTCACAACAGGGAACATTGCGATGGCAGATGAGCAGGCCACTTTTCGGCACCTGTAACTCAACACCCCTCTCCTCTTCCTCATTTCCCCTCCTCTTCCTCCTCTTATTCCCTCAGGATGTCCGCTCAGNCCCCTCTCCTCTTCCTCATTTCCCCTCCTCTTCCTCCTCTTATTCCCTCAGGATGTCCGCTCAGAGGACCACATAAATTAGTGATCAGCACGCTCACTTGTTACACACCACACTGCTGTGGGTGTATCAGTGTGTGTGTGTGTGTGTGTGTGTGNGGGGGGGGTTTAAAACAAAATGTTCATGGATTATGACGCATGATCTTAGAGCTGTCCCGCCTCTATCCTCAAGCCAAAACATCAGTTTGAGTAACGGAAATACACACTGTTTTTGTCCGTGTGTGTGTGTGTTTCAAAAACTACCTTATCAGTTGTCACACATGGAGTTTGATGACATGTGAGTCGTAGTAGCTGGCGGAGGCTCATGGAAAATTCACCGTTTGAATGGGAGCTTAAGTGGGTTCTGCATATTGGCCAAACAAGCTTTGTTGTCGTTCTCAAACTAATTACTATTAAACCCCAATCAGCAGTTTGCAAACAAAAACCTGGTAAGTACTCTGATTATAAAGGTCTTATGTGAGATTTTGACTTTGGCCTTTATTTACATCCAAACTTGGGGTTTGTTGAGAATCAGGAGTTTGCTGAGACGTCATTATGACTTTTATCTTCAAGTCTACGTGTAATGACTAGTCACATCATCAAGCATTTTTTGCAATACCCTTTAATAAGATAACATGATATGTTACTTGTCCTTTTGCTCCTCTGGTTTATTAATAAAGAAATAAATCCAATAATTTTTGCTTTCGAATTTTGTCCACAAGGGATTATAACACTGTTTGGAAGCTTCACAAAGTGTTGTTCCGGCCAGCGTTGTGTTCAGCATTTGATGGCAACATTTAGGGGTTTTGACCCTGTAACAACCTCCTTTGAAGATTCCAAATGGTACCACATTACTTAACATCGAGCAGTTATGTAACACATATGACAGTTTAGTGTAATCTTAACACTTAGACCCAAGCAGTAAATTGGTGTTTGATGGTTAAAACTGCTTTGACATGATGTTCCACAGCTAATGGAACATAATATTCAAACACTTATAAAGCCATTCATATCAGCTTTCATGACATAGTTGTAACATTGTTATGCTAGCCGTATGCCTCACATTTCAGATAAAGTGGTACCATTAGCTCAGGTTTATTCTAAATATTAGCTACGCATACACAAGCTGGCTACCACTCAATGCCTATGAAATACCTACAAATGTAGTAGGGGCGGTAATATCAAGTTTTGTCATGTCGTAGGGCAGCAAATGATTGATAGTTATGAGAATAAGCTGATCGAGCACGGCGGGGTTCGTTTCATGGTGGGATTCGTTTGGATCTTAGGGAATCGCATTTCTCTTTCCATTGGTCTTTGTATTCACACCTTCCTGGCTGACCTCATTTCCTCTCTTCACCTTCTATGGTGAACTAGCAACCTGACTAAAAATGGCATCACAGAGCCTGAGGGTGAAGCCACCTCTGGATTTGAGCCAATATCACATTACATTTAACTAAGGCATAGATGTATAACAGGTAAAGAGGAAGCGCATGATGAGTAAAGGTGTTAAACTGCTTTTTTTTTCCTTAAAATTTAAATCATTTGACCAAAGCACACACCACATTTGCTGAATCATCAACATCTCTGTGTGCGTCAGACGATGATGATGATGATGAGGATGATGTGACTTTTCCATCAAGATGCAGAGTGAATATTATGGACTATATCCAACATGTCTAATAATAACTATATGTATAAGATAAGTTATAATAATAGTTATAAGACATGTTATAAGTTATAATAATATGTTATTACTAATGCAAGTGTTGAAGAAGAAAATGAAACTTCGCCAAGTTTAGGATTTTTTTTTTTTTTAATCTGTGCAGGGATTTAGTTTCTCTGTCAGTTTTTAAAGCCTATAAACTACATAATTAGTTATTTAAATACCCTAAAGGTGCTTGAAACTTGTATGAAACTGTTATGACTGGATTATTCTTGTATGCAAATCATAGATTATTACCTTCTTTCTTTTATTCTGGTCTGTCATTAGATGATGCACAGTTTAATTCCAGTATCTACCTATGATTATGTGTATTATACATAATTACATCTCAGTTTATTGACATTTAGTTGTCACAGTGGTACTTCAGTGATCTTTTGCAGCAGAGGAGTTACATATAGAAATGCACATCATCTGTCAAGCTGTGCATTGTTGTGATGAATATGGGAATTGTTCCTTGTTCACCCTCACATTACCACTTGACTTTTACGTTAAAAAACACGGTAAACATTTCAAAAATACAAATTATTCAGGGAACCATTAAGTGTTGCAGGAACAGGGCAGACAGAGAAAAACCAAGTAATTATTTCTATCTGCTGACTGTAACAGTGCCTGGTGTTTCTCCCGTCACTAAGCTGTCACCAGAGCGCGCGGTCGTGTCACCTGTATTATTCCAGGTGACCTGTTCCATCCAGGTGACAGGTGCTGTGTCAGCTGATATCTACGAATGTTGTGGGAATAATTCTCACACTGGGAGAGACTCATCCAAGTATATATGCATAACAAACAGTCATACAATGTTATGATCAAGGGAAGGTTCTGCAGGATTGATTTTTTTTTTTTTTTTTTTTTTTTTTTTTTTTTTTTTTTTTTTTTTTTTTTTTTTTTNTTGTCAGAAAGAAGATTTTATGATAGCCCCTTATCCCATCTGTGCTTTGGAGATGGTCGGCTAGGAGACACGGAGTAGTGTGGCTGTTTATTTGTCTTCATCGTGCTGCACCTTCTCTCCCAGTGGCCCTTAACTTTTCCTACAGCCCTCCTACTGAGACGCTTGATTAAGTTCACAGCTGAGAATACCAGTTTGGTGCCCATGGAGAGAACTGAGAAACAACTGGGAGATGTGGGAGTGAACCACAGGGGGGTACAGTTAAAGACAAAGTGAGGTGTTGCGTAAAGAGTAGGGGAGAGTTGAGAGAAAACATAGAAATTGAAAGAGGGAAGAAAAAGAGAGACCAAGAAGCTTGGAGGAAAAGGGCAGAAGCTGAAAATGATATTTTCATTAGAGTTATGTCTGCTGCACAGACAGAGGTGCCCCTGAATAACTTAAAGCTTAAAGGACCATACTGGTGGTTCTGCATGTTGTAGCCCAATTTATACAACCCACATACATGGTATGTTACTGACAACCATTTCCCAAATCATACTACTGGAGCGGTACATATTAGAATAGTTTTTCCTATATTCCAAACAGCCATTGGTTTCAGTTCATTCCAGGATGCTATAAAAAAATCAACTTACAGAGACTTGAAACAAACTTGATATAAGTAATCCATCACAGTGAACATGATTTCTGTTATATTTTTTTTTTATCAAAGTAACTTTATTTAACTGGTCCAACGCGCATGGAAGCCAATGTACGTCTCTGCCAGTAAATACAGCCCCCGGAGAAGAATAATATTTGATTTTGAAATGTGGGATCTATCATAATAACAGAAACAAAAATACACTTTTATGTTTTGGAAATTGGTGGTCAGTAACGTAACGCACATGTGAGTCGTATTTATTGGGCTTAAGCATGCAAAATCACCATTATTGTGCTTTCCTGTTGCTCCTGTAGCTGTGTGATACTGTATCTGATCCATGGCCAAAGCGGAAAGACTCATCAAACTGATACATCTCTCCTATCTTCTCACTTCATTACATAAATATCTTCAAATCTGTCATTTTTATTCTCTACAGGAGAGGTTTGAAGCTGTGTTTAGGATGTACGATGAACAGACGTCCTTCCAGATGTTCAAAAGCTTTCGGAGAGTCCGGATCAACTTCAGCAACCCAGAGGTTGCTGCTCGTGCTCGCATTGAGCTGCACGAGTCCGAGTTCAACGGCCAGAAGCTCAAACTCTACTTTGCTCAAGTGAGTCATGTCAGGATCTGTGGAAAAGGCAGAGAGTCAATGTATCATCCATCCATTCACTTATTCCAGTCTGTCTCCAAGATGAAACACACACACACACAAAAAAGAATCATAATCTTGTTATCCTGTTTATTTCTTGGTACAAAAATGGGAAATGAGTGTGTTTTCTGTTTATAACAAAGTGTCTAACATGATTTGATAAGAAAGTCATAAATCAGAGAACAATCTGTCTGGTTTTAATAACTTGTTTTCTGCATGAGACAGCAGAAAGGAAAATAAACAATTACTTTTTTAATCAAGATGCCGAAATGTCATGACTTCTGGTTCCACTTATAGTCTCAAAACAAAATTATAATATTGATATTGATAATATGCTAGGAATACAAACATGTAATAGGATTTATTTGGATTTAAAGGGATTTGTTTGGATTTAATTGTAACATACAATCTATATGGAATACAATCAACAGATGATGCATGGAGCAGAGTGGCTGCTGGAAGAACATTGCTTACATATTGAGAAATCTGTCATATTACATTATTAACTCAAAGGTAGATGTAAACATACACAAAGAAACACACTCACACATCCCCCTCTTCTGTCATTCAACACCTGCCCGCTTCCTTGACCCCACCAGCCTTTATTTCACACTCCATCTTGGAGTTTGCTGTCTGTGTGTGTCTGTGAATAAGAGTGAGAAGTAAACATTACAATCATAAATTAAAAAAAAAAAAAATTCTGTCCTTTTGTTTTAAATGTGAGACACCAAATGAAATTCTTNAAATTAAAAAAAAAAAAAATTCTGTCCTTTTGTTTTAAATGTGAGACACCAAATGAAATTCTTAAAATAACTCTTCTACATTATACATGTCTGTCGTAACCGTAATAACAAGAGTACATTAACAAATATGATAAATGATGAGTTAACAGATGCTTCCTTTGTGACAGATTTTTCTCCCACTACTTTGAGATACTGAAGGATTTTACTACACAAAGATGCCAGATGTTGGTGATTATGGCAGCTGGCAGCTATGATATCTTTAAAATCACAGCAATCTCCTCATGGGAAGGAGTTTTCTGCAACTAAAATCCCAGCATGCTTTTCCTGCTCTCAAGTATCAGAATAATCCTAATTTCCATGTATAATAAGGTAAATGTACTTATTGGTGACAAAGTGTTTAGGCATGTATCCTAAAATAATCCACCTTCACCCACTTCATATCGCTTTCATCTCCACTTCAGAGAGTCACAGCCATTATCATCTTGTTATCTCTCCTCTGATAGGTCCAGAATGGTGATGAGGACATTGACAAATCGTACCTGGCTCCTCCCCAGCCAGTCAAACAGTTTCTGATCTCACCGCCCGCCTCGCCCCCCGTGGGCTGGAGCCAGAGCGAAGACGCTACACCCGTCATCAACTACGACCTGCTGTGTGCAGTAGCCAAGCTAGGACCTGGTCAGTACACACACACACACACACACACACACACACTATGGACAGGATATAGAGTAGAGTATTGTGGAAACAGGCTGGAATGAAACAGTTATTATCTGAAAATATCTTCATCGCCATCAAATTATTAAGTGTGTGTCTGAGTCATCCATCAGTAAACACTCAGTTGGACACAAACTTACAGAGGAAATAATTTCACGCTCCTCAGTCAGATTTTATGGTTAGGTAATGTGTAACTGCTGCCGCTATAAAGAAATGGAACAAAGAAATTGAGGTGGATGTTTTAAAATAATGAGAATAATGATCACGATTATTGACTTCCCTTCTGTGAGGAAGGATTAGGTCTAATTTGCATGATCACTGATGCACTTGATGTACCTTTTTAATGTCATTATTACCTGAGAACATTAAAAATCAGCAGTCATCATATGGTTTGCTGCTGCAGTGTGTGCAAAGTTAAACCATAAAAAACATTTTGCATCAAAAACTGTTTCTTTCTCTGCTGCCTACAGCCCTGATATAAGTTCTTTTTTACAATTCCCATCACATTTTCAGCAACTACAGGAAATGTGTAGGCAGGACAGCTCAGCATGGTTAGATTTGGAAGGTTTGAAGATTTTTCCCTGCAGAATCTTTCTCTGGCAGCATTTCTGTTCCGTTTCATGCTGCCACTGACTGCCTGGCTGACAAGATTGCAGTAACCTTTTTAAAATGTCACCAAACGCAGAAGACAAGATGTGCCAAGTCCATGTCTCTTTTTGTGTGTATATGCGTGTGCGTGTGTGTGAGTGGGTGTGGCTATTGATATGTTCACACTGATGAAAATAATTGCTTCTTACTCTGACTTGCAACCGAACACAAATGCAATTTTCAGTTAGCATCAAAACATTACCTTCACACACACACACACACACACACACTCACACTGCCCAGTCCAGAAAACCACTTTCGCCACATTCGACTGTTACCATAGAAACAGGAGGCATCAGGAAATGGCTTTGTCCTTTGCTTCACATTCTAGCATGTGAAATCAGATTAGAGCCATGCTGCAGCATGGCGCGTTGACTCCCTCTGTCAACTCCCTGTGGTAACAGCAGGACTCTATTCACTGTCCGTCTTTCTGTTTGGCACCACAGTGAAAAGCCACTAGACCCATTTCCTCCGTTCTGATCTGATCTCCATGGCAACTGTGATACAATCTAGCATGTTTTTCAGTCTGAGGCTGCTGAGTTTGACAGTCAGAACAAACAGTCAGGCTGCTTTAAGAAAAGCTGTTTTGTTTTCTTTTCAGTCCGTGCCCTTCAGATCAGCCTTCCACCTGACAGCTGATCTGATCTCACCAGAGAGACAAATGTTAGATTATTTTGTGCCCTCACTACAGTAATGAAGAGATTTCTCTGATTTTTCTGACACATTTGAAAAGGAGAGTGGTTCTGGTCTGTCAAAGGTTACATGCTGAGTAGGTTTTTTTTTTTTTTNTTTTTTTTTTTTTAATTAGGTTTGACCTAACTAATGCTTTGCTCCACACTTTTCCACACCCATCACCCATTCATCACCTCCATCTCTTCAGGTGAGAAGTACGAGCTCCACGCAGGGACCGAGTCTACCCCCAGCGTGGTTGTCCACGTGTGCGAGAGCGAGACAGAGGAAGACGAGGCAGCGCGGCCCAAGCAGAAGATCGTCCAGACCAGACGTCCCGATGGGCCACCAAACGTCTTGAACTAGAGAGGCCCCACATCCCACCCCAACCGGCGCGGCCCCCAACCGCCCCTTTACCCGCAAAACACCTGCCCTCTCTCTCTCTCTCGTCTCTGCACTCGCAGAGAGCGTCGATGCCCCTCATTTCAGTTCAACTACAAGCAAAACAAACCAACAAACATTGTTAGAGACGGTGTTTGTGGGGAGTGTGGCGATGGAATGAGGCGGCTTGAAGGGGATGGATGAGAATCACACACACACTCATCACATTCTGCAGACAGCGTGGGGAGCGGCGGGTGTCCTCGCCTCCACCCCACCATCTCTCCTCGTTTTCAGCGAGAGGGGTCGAAATACCTGTCCCAGCAACGCAGGCACCTGTCACTTATCACACACACCTCAGCTCTCACTGCTCGTCCTGCTCGGTTAGTTAGCTCGTTAGCCATGCCTCTCCGTCTCACAGTCTAGTGTACACAACAATCCTTGTTTGGGGACTTGCGATACCTCAAAAAAGACGTTATCCATTTTTTATAATGAATTTTGTTATCAGGTTGTCTCTTTTTTTTCTTCTTCTTCTTCCATTTTCATATCTGCTGGTTTGTTGCTTCAGCTTTTATCAGGATTGAGTGTGTGATGTTCCCTCTCTTGTCTGCATGTAAAACTATATTACAAAAAATACTTACAGAAACACAAATACTAAGATATATCAAGAAAAAGGAACCTATTTAACATCACACACAGCACGGAGCACCATACGTAACTAACAGAGTCGTGGTGTTTGTTTGACTTGTTAATTTTCCGCTTGTTCTCGCTTTCGTCTTTTTTATTTGGAGAGGTGTTGTTTTTTGCGAAACTACTAGATGTGTATTCTTAATATGTATTTGATACCCCAGACACTTTTTGCATGCTTAATTACTTCTGTAAATGAGGAGCTGAGGTGTTTTATATTGTTGTTTGTGATGACAGGAAAAGGGTGATATCCCTACGCAGAGGTTAAAGTGACATTTTAAGGGGGGGAAAGCTGAATATGTTTTCTGTAAGTTCAGTTGTGAGTGTGATGGCAAATTTGCATGTTGCTTTTGTTGGGATTTGAAGGATCGGAGACAGTTCATCCCCCTCATTTTCTTCACGGGGTTTGGGATGCTTTCTTTAATCGCATCTTTGATGTCTTGGTTATGTTATTAACCCACTTTCTATGTGTGGGGTTTCCTCGTGAAACCTTCTACTGCTCGTTTTGCACTGACTATCTCTTGATATCAAGCAATTGTGGGGCTCTGCGGCCTCCTTTTGCACATCACGCTGCTTCTTGCTGTAAATAGCTAAGCAGTAGATTTGTGGGAATAGTCCTTCTTAGATTTTGTAGTTTACCTGGAGAAAAGGGAAGTTTCGATAGCTTCATGAGATACCAACCAAAGCATTCACTCACCTCACATTGTTGATTTTTCTTACTCAGATACACTGTTGTATATTCTTAAAGTAAGCAGGAAGAAATCTGATATATTTTCCCTACATGACTGCAGTACTTTTTATTGCATTGTTATTGAGTTGTTGTTTTTTTTTTGTTTTTTTTGATANACTGCAGTACTTTTTATTGCATTGTTATTGAGTTGTTGTTTTTTTTTTGTTTTTTTTGATATACATACTTTTTTCGCAGGATCTACTAATGTCTTGTTCACGGATATCTGAACAAAATACATAGAAATCCTAAAATTGTCCCCTCAGTCTCATATCAAATTTGTGTCATTTACACAAAAAAAAGAAATTATTCAGTGCTTGAGAAACAACATAGGAAAAAAAACAAAAACATTTTGCTTTAACAATATTGGTTAGCAACAGAAAAATCTGTCTGCATGTGAGCACTTTATCGTCAATTTTGTTTGTTTCCTCCATCGGATTTTGCTGGAGATGAAGTAGGAAGCACATTATCTTTCTTTTCTTTGTGTTTCTTTAATCTCAAGCTGAACACCTGGTTAGCCTTTTCACCAGCATATTGCAGTGAGTCAAACGCTTCCTTTATGCTCGTGTGTACCTTGGAGACTTTCAGGCCTTTTTGGATCGATGGACTGCTGGTGTTTTAAGATGGGCACGATTGCACTGCAGAACAAAATTAATGTCTTTGTAACCATGTTTGGCCACAAGACATGTTCATCTTTTCTTCAAAGAATGGCAAATGCTGGCAGAGCGCAGTTTTTTGCTGTCGCATTTATTTAGATTTGTGAAACTGCTGAGGTGAATTATGATGATGGAGGAAGATGAAGATTTTTTTTTACTTGCAGTGGTCATCGTATTTAAACTGGGTGCAATTTGGTCACAGTTGAAATGAAAATGTATATTTATGTACATATGCCAAGTGTTTTGTTGCTGAGGCCAGTCCCAGTGTGCAGTTTGTTACAGCTTATATTTATGTTGTAATGGAAAAAAAAAATACAAAAATGTGTAACAATACGTCCTGAAGATGCTCGATCAAAAGCAACTGTCCTTGTGTTGTGTTCAACATGGACTCTGTTTGAATGTTTCTTTGATTTTTGGGAAAAGTCTACTAAAAGGTCAATCATACCGTTTGTCACTGTTGTACTGTTTCTGTTGAAATATGAATATTGTGTCTCGTACTGTAGAAATCCAGAAAACAAAAGTAGCAAAATAAGCAATAATTTACAGTTCTGTAATACCGGTATGTGTATTTCCATGTTCTGTACTTATTTCTCAGAGATGGTCTCTGTCTCTTACGGTATCCGCTTCTATTTGTGTAGTACAATAGTCATTTGTTTAACATAAAGAATACATAAAGACTTATTCATAAAAGTCACGTTTAGTGTGGTTAATTTTAGGGCATGTGTGAAACAGACACATACAAAATACAAATATAGATACGGAAACAGTGATTCAAGCTGACATTTGTAAGTTATTGACTCAATATCACTGTGGAATATTAAATAATACCTTTTAGTGCAGAATCCACAGAGAATTAATACTCAATTCTGCAGCTTTATGGAGATTTGAGCTTTCAGCTCACTGTTTGGGTTTTACAGGCTGCAGATTCACAGTATTTGATCACAGTATTAGTGATTTGTAGATGAAATTACATCTAATTATTAAAGGACCATACTGTCCATTTTGCATGTTTGAGCCTAATATATTAAATTTTCTTTATTTAAATGTTAATTTCAATATTTTTCACATTTAGGTCACATAACCCTTGTGTCAACACGTTTCAGTGATATACAATAAACAGGACTTGACATGTTAAAATATATACTGCAGTGCTATTAAAAACAAAGGCCATGTATAATCTAAATATCTAAACAACTTTAAAGGGGGGCTATGTTTGATTGGTGGGTCCTTTAAAAAAACATTTTCAGCAAATAAATGCTAATAAGCTCACTGCAAACTGCTTAGAGGACTAAAGGAGTAATGGTCAAGTAATGGTCGATGACGATCCAGATATTTTCCTCTTAAGTAGGTGGAGACCCACTAAGGCCTCCAAGGAGACTGAATATCAGATTTACATTCATCTGGTCAAAAGAAGCACAACTCTAAAGCCAGGCTTATACTAGATTTATAATATGCATATGCTTGAGCACCCAGCTGCCACACCAGTGTTTTTGCTCCCATGCTCACTTTTGTACATATGTGAATAAATACGTTTTAAATACGTTATCCACCAGGGGGCAATTACTCCTTATTTTTCCCCCAAGGACCTCCAAGCAAACTTTAAAACAGGTAATATCCTGTCTCGTTGTGTTATTATCTGAATGCTAGAAATGTTGAGTTAATGATTCTTGCAGGTTTTCCATGAGCAACGTGGAACGTGACTGTACATCAAACGTGAATGTGTGACAATGCACACGACCTACAACCTATTGTGTTTCACCACTGTTTCCCGCTGTGAGTCATGATGACTTCTCACAAAATGACTACTGACAGATTTTACCCATCATTTCCTTTTGACAAACCATTGTACAAGGACAAAAAAAAAAAANAAAAAAAAAAAAAAAAACAACAATAGCCAAAACAGCGATGAATGACACACTGCGAAATCAAAAGTGTGTCATCGATGGATCGCGTCATCAATGGATCGACAAAAACATATTTTGCAAGATTTGCTTTGCAAAACAGGTGTGTGAGAAATGGGGAGGAGAGGAGTGATGGCTTTGTCTTCTCTCCAGTGTAACACGCTGTGTACTCATCTACCTTCTATGCTTTTCCTTAATGAACTCGCCTTCCTGTTTCATACAACTGACCCAAATACTCCCACAAAATGTTGTTTTAAGGTGGTTCAGTCATATATTTTAATGAGGAAAATATTCTTATCAAGCACCACATACACTGGATTATTAGACTATTTTCATGATAATTGGTCTTCATTTGTCTTTGTATGTTATTCAGCCTATTTTTCAGCTCGAGCTGACTAGAAACAAGTGTGAAAAGTGGAATGGAGGGTAGGCACATTAATATTCTAAACATCTTTGATGAGAAAACAAAATGTGAAGTGACTTTTATAAGCCATTTTGTCTGTTAGTAGGTCCAGAAAGCCTTAGTTTCTTTCTTTTCTCAGGTTCTGAAATGAGAAAGATCATGCGAATGAAGAAGTTGGTGGTCGGAAATTCCAAGTTCGAATGCAGCATAAGGTCTCAAAGGTTGCTTGTGTCACTGCTGGCCTGTTCAGTTAACGGCTTGAAGGTAAAATAGTGGGTGTCAGTATTTTAAACATAGAGAGGATTGAGTATTAGCTGAGGTGAGGCATACAGTGCCTTCCTCTCCAAGGCACAAAAAGCCCTCTCTTCACAGTACAGGGAGCGGGAAATTCCTCTTCACAATGACCCTTACTGTTAGTTACCAAAACATAGGAGTGAACATGGTGATGGGTGCGCACCTGAGGGGAACAGATCAGGTTAACATGGCTATTGTGGGCGTTAACGGGACCTGTGGCGATTCCAGGCACTCTGTGTAATGTTGCTTAGGAATCTTAAGTGATGCATTAGTCCTGAGCTGATATATGAGTGGTTTGTAAAGTGATTCCTGGAAATTACCTTAACACACACACACATGCTAACATTAGTGTTATGCAACAAGTGATAAGGACAGGAACGTATGATTTTATTTCCATCAGGGAGAGTGAGTAAACATTGGCCACCGTTCTGCTGCTCGGCTCACATAAGATTTATGCATTTGATTTTGATTTGATTGCATTTGAGATTTGTAGTTGCAGAAAAATCCCAAATGAGACAATTGTCTTTATGAGGTAGGGAATGGGACTTTTGACAGTATTTTGGTGATATATTTGTTAATCTTAAGCTTGGGACACACTAGGAGACTTTTACAGTCTTTACTGAATGAAACTGGTGAACTAGTGAGGCATTAATTCACCAGTTTTTACACGACAACTTGGTATTTCATTACGTCTTACAGCGTCTCATCCCAAAAAGAGCAACATTTTGCAGGAGTAAGGCAATTTCTGTTACAAGGATTGAGCCCAGCGTTGAGTATGATTAAAAATACAATACCTCTTGTATGTGTGTTAAGCGATAACCTTCAGAAAGGCTTCAAGATCAACAAAATGCGATTTGAATACGATTGATGACGGTTAAATGATTGAATTTTTACTATTCCAGTGGAAGATAGAAACCATTCATTACACCAAACCCATGCTGAGAACAGAACATAGACATAGAATGACATCACAACTCTCAGCAACATTAGCTTTTATTTCGCTTTTTTTCCCCCCTCTTTCCTCTTCCTTTGCATGTCTTTTGTTTGAGCTCCCATTGGCTGTTGGCAGTGCTAGTCTCAGATTTCACTCTGTCAGATTCTCAGTACAAGATCAGGCTGTAGTTCTGCTCATCAAAATCTGGAGTCTTGAACATGGTCAAACTAGACAATATTCTGCTCTGACCAGTGGACCCAAATGGCTCCAGCTGGCTCAGTCAAAATCAGGACCCTGTCGTGCATCCCTAGCTTTAGAATGCAGAAAGTTATCTAATCGTGGTTCATTCTTCACCATTTTTAACCCGAAAAAGCAATGAACGATTAATGAGTCATAATCCTCCAGTCAAATCAAACAAACAGTACATACACTATGGAGTATTTATGGCTTTTGTACTGGTCTGAAACCAACACAATGGCAGGTTGCAACTTTAAAACATGCATTCTTCTCATGTCTGTAAAATCTGAGCTTTCAACTTTTACTTATGTAATGATCTTTCATTAACAGGCAGAGGTACGGGAACAGCAGGGCTAAGTATGCAAGCGGTAAACAGCTTATTGGGTGAAGCAGAACAATGGTTGTCTGCCAAATGAAGTTTAGTTACACTTTCTCACAAAGGCAAAACACTGAGTTGCTGTATAGTCGTAGGCACCACCTAACCCCAGGAGGAAACATGAGGCTCGATACTGATGGCTTGTTGGCACAGTTTGAGAACTGACGCTATAGTGGTGGATTACAGGAGGAGAGCGAGACAGGCAGACAGACAGACAGGTGGAAAGACAGACATACAAACATTTTTCTCACTGAAAAGTGAAAAGTTTCGCACTAACACTGCCAAGTGTACAAATAGTATTATTTTGTCTGAGAAAAGTTCCCCCCAGGTGATGGAAATGGATAAACAGAAAAGAAAAGAAAAGAAAAGAAAAGAAAAGAAGAATTGCATATCTTTTCTATGAACACGCCCATTACCCTTTGGACAAATAAAACAATTCACATAGTTAATTTTCAACTAGATACACAAAATGAATCCATGTGAAGATTAATGGACTTGTGGTAACATCACTCAACACCACATGCCTACACATTCCATGCAGACATGAGCACGCACACACACAAACACATACACACAGTTGCATACACATGCAAGCACACACTCTGGATTTGCATACATGCCATGCCATTCTCTGTTAGTAAGTGGTTGTTATTTCTTTCATCAACCATAATGAAGACAAACAAACGAGCAACACAGACATGCGCACACACATGTACACACACGTACACAAACACACACAAAGGTCCTGTATTTTAAATGACTGGTGTTGTTGATATTATTCAATAACAAAATGCACAGAGCCACACCTCTGAACTTAATGTGAAGCATCCTGGGGATGTGAACCAGTCTGATCTGACCATCAGAATGGAACTGAGCCTCGTTCTTTGATCAGCGGCCACAGCACGCCTATGGGCCACGCAGAAAGACCTGAAAAACTAGCTGCCACAGGTTATTACTCTCAACAAGGAGCTCGACTCAGAAGCAACAACTGAGCGTGTGGACCCTCCTCCTCTTCCTCCTCCTCCTCTTTCTCTTCCTCCTCCTCCTCCTCCTCCTCCTCCTCCTCCTCCACTTTCATACACACCTGATTTCTACAGACAACACTCTGAGGCATGTCTCTTTGTTTCATCTTCTTTGTGTGTTTTTATTAAATCTGTGGAACTGTCACTTTACCAGCAATTGGGACTTATTTCTCATTTGGAGTAGCATTCTCTTTTACTCCCTTCTCAGCATTAGACTGTCAGCCCACAACTAGTGGACTATGCCCCCCTCAGTCTGAGGGAGGGGGCAAGGTGCAGCTCAGCTCCCACCTGGAGAAGGCTTGAGCCAAATCAAAGAAGAGACGGTTAGGTAAGTCACAAGAATAATCACTATCTTATCACTTCTTTTGCTTAGCAGATGACATATTTTCTTTCATTCTTTGTGTTTAAAAGTGATTTTTCAGTAAGTTGGATATGTCAGCCTGTTCTATGTGTAGTGTATGGTTTCATGTGTGCGTGTGTAAGTGAGAGAGAGAGAGAGAGAGAGAGAGAGAGGGAGAGAGAGAGAGAGACAGGGTTCTCCTAGACAACATGGCGAGACAGCAGGTGAGTCTCAGGTGAAAGGAATAGTTGACATTCCAAAGAGCTCCTGGAATAGGAAAATATGACGTTCTGAAGTCGCCACATTTAAATGAGAAATTAATGAGTCAGGAAGAGAAGTTTCATTTCCTGACTTATCGTTTCATCACTTGCTGCTGTGGCAGGAAAATGTGACTGTATAGATGTGAAATCCATACAGTCAAATTTGCATGGCATAGTCACTAAGTAGGAGCCCGCAGTTTTTATACTGTTTTATATAAGATCCAGTAAGAGTTTTTTTTTTTGTTGTTTTTTTTTTGTTTTGTTTTTTTGCATAGATCTTTCTGCAAAAAATGAAAAACATGAAAATAAAGTACTCGAGCCTAGAGAAAGAAATAACTGTAATAAACAATATTTTCTAGATCTATCAATCAAAATCAAAAAAGGTTGATTTGAGAATGAATCAGTATCATATCAGCAGCACATGAATGGTTATTGCATGTTTCTGTGCCCCTTGTTCAAGAAGTTTTTAGTTCACTAAATCCTTATCTTGATCTGGACCTAACTGCATCCATTGATAGTCTCTCATGGGATGCTTGTTGCTTGATTTTTTTTTTTTTTTTTTTTTTTTTTTTTTNAAAAAAAAAAAAAAAAAAAAAAAGAATTTATCAATCTGGAACCAAATCCAGAACCAAATTTAATTGGGTACTTCCCTGCTCCATGTCGTACCCCACCACCAAATTTTGTCAAAATCTGTTATGTTTTATAACATCCTCTTCCTCTCAAATTCTCTTTCTGTCAAGGCTTTAAAAGTGGTAACCACTATGCACTTTATGCTTTTTAATCAGAACATAACTTTCTCATACATAGCTAGCTCTCAGCTGGACTGAGCAAAGATAATGTAATATGAATGTTACCATTATATTCATCTCTTAATAACGATAAACTGAACTGATAGGATACTCTACAGGAGAACTACCATTTTTTCCCAGTCTTTTGTGCCATAATGGGCTATCTTATCAATTACCCGTTACCTTGGCCACAACAACAAAGGATTAGTGTAGACAATAAAGATCAATTCATTTCTTAAAAACTCTTACATAATGTACTTAAATGTGTCAAAGACTTAAAATGTACTGTAGGCCTTTGCAGGGGCGATGCTAGGGGTGGGCTTATGGAGGCTTTAAGCCCCAGATGTTTTCCATAAAGCCCCGAATCTTTTGTAATAGTGTGTTTTGAATTTTCTGTAGCATTTTTGCAATTCCCAAATTCATTGCCAAGGTGGAACCACAGTGTTGTGAACAGATTGGTCAGACCAAAAGGACATAACACACCACCATATAGCTCCACTGTTTATTGTAAAGCTTTTCATTTTAGAAGATTTTAAACTTCATATAACTTTTTAAAAGATGTAACATGATTTGTTACATTTCTTAAGCATTTCTCAAAATTTATATTTAGATTTTGTAGATATAAAATAGCTTGGAACTGGGCTAAGATCTGGATTTTCACTAACCCTAGATCCACCCCTGGGCATTTGCACATCCTAAATTGTTGGCCTTTCATGGAAAATGCAACCTGTGTTTATGATGTTATTCATCATTGGTGGCAGGTGGGTGAAGTACAATAGAAAGTTTCCTTAAACAAGATCATGCTTTATCATAAAACAGCTATAAAGTCTGTGGGGACCAAAACACTGATGACTCGTTAACAGTATGTATTTCCAGTCAGTTGTGATATATTGCCTCCTTGCTGCAAATTTTTCTTGGGTCTGTTATTTTCTTAGTTGCTTTTTTTTTCCATCTCTGTTTGTTTCTTTATGCAAATTACCACCTACTGTTGCTGTGCCAAAGACCTACCACTGTTTTATTTCTAGCTCCCTGACTGAGGTCAGTAAAAGTCACAGATGAATTCCTCCTTTAATGTGACATATTGAAAACATTTAACACAGCAAATTGTGTATCTGACTTAGAACAGGTGACCTCATGTCTGCTCTTCTAATGAGAGCAGAACTAATAGCTCCACCTGTGTCTTATTAACCTGTGGACTGGCTCAAATTGACTGCTTAAATATTGACTCAGACTGTCATTTGATGAAGGTCATGCTTTGAATGTGTTTATGAACCTGTGAGCAGGAGAGAAGGTTATACTCACTGTACGTCAGTGTGTGTGTGTGAGAAACTGTTCATCTGTGAATGTGTGTGTATCTGTGTTTAGACAAACACGTTAGAGGAGAAAAAGTCCAGCCAGTCAACAGGATCATCTGTCTTTTTCTCATATAAAAAGAGGAAACTAAATTGTTCCTGTTACGTGTGGAGAGTCCACTCTGTGAACACACCAATAAGTAATTTGTTTGTTCAAGGAGGAGAAAAGGATATTGAATCTCCTGGAAGAGAATAACTGTGATCTATGGAACAACACACAAAGCATTATTACAGCAAAGACAAGGCTGTCTACTGGGGGTAGATAGTGACATCAGAGCAAATTAATCCAATTAGTTGCAAATTCCTTTGCCACCAACATATACATCAAAACAAAAAATATGTAGCCATGATTTCAAGTTGAATAAAATAATTTTTTCTTTGGATATCATAAAAAAGCCTTTTTCTTTTTTAATAAATGCCAATCTAACACACAGATAACTCTTTACTTCTGTATGTAATCTGTTGACATGCACACTGTACTCTGATTTTTTGCAATACGCCAAAATAAGAGTAAGATGTATACAATAAATAAAATTCCATCATTCACTGCATATGCATGACTTGTTGCTTAATTAGTGTATGAAGGAAAGCACATGAGGTGAGGAAATGCATGTGTAGGTGTTTTACTCTGATTATAAGACAATGGATTGTTGCATGCTTGAGTAAATTGGCCATAAAATCAAGACCTGTTGCTGTGCCAATGTCAGTCTATGCTGATTTCAATCTGATTATGGTCTTTACAAGATTTTTGAAAAAAAAAAAAAAAAAAAAAAGTTAAGAAATACAAGTTCTTTACAGGACATTAAAGTTTCTGCTGTTATACTTTATTAAAACCCTGATTTAGCTCAATTAATTTAAATTGTATACCATGCAAAATGAAGCCATCTTAAAATATGTGAATACAGATATCATATCAAACTGTGACAGGGTGTGTGTTAGTTTTTCACAGGAATTTTAGATATTGTATAATGCAAATAGGAGTATAAATGAACCAACGTGAGGGAACAATGTTCATTTTGTGCACTCAGATTAACCAGTACAAAGATACAAAGTCTACTTTGTATACACTTTGAAGTGGTACTTTGTAGATTTTTTTGTTTTGTTTTGTTTTGTTTTGTTTTGTTTTTTTGCCCCATTTCCATGTACCACATTGCCAAATTACATTTAAAAAATGCTATAATCAAATCTTACATTTATCCTGCTTCTGCTCAACCTTTATGTTTGTATCTACATTTAAATAAGTGAACTCGTCTACAAATTTAGGTAAAAGGTGAATAATACTATGGGACAAAGAAAAACATTTCACTCAATGCCACACTATTGGTTCCTTTTGTTATCATCCTTATGAGGCATTTGATCATTTATCCACTTATCAAAAGCTGTCACCTCTGCAAACATGATATGTCTTTTCTAATCTCTATGGATTAATAATTATATCAACACTGGGCGATTTGGTGGGACAATATTTGCTGTTAAACAGAAGGCTGGATAAGACGACAGCATACGTGAGCATCAAGTATTAGGTTCAAGTTTCTGCTGTTAATTAAAAATATATTCAGTTCTTCATTGCATCTTTGTGAGTAAAGTGAGTTTGGATCTGTTTGTGCAAACCATGTGTGCGTCACAGATAAAGACGGTGCAGTCTGTTCATTGAGCTGTTACATGTATGGGGTTATTAACAGCATTTTTTCAGTGTGAATTTGCTCTCCATTGTTGGTTAACGATAGAACCTGTGTAATAAACAAACCTGTATTTGTCCTTTCTTCAAATTCTGAAATGCGGCATGTAGATCCATAACCTCAGCCGCTTGGAACTAGATATCAGCTAAAGGTGAGCCTGGAAGTGAAATTTAAAAGAGAAATCTATAAATGTCATAAGTTATGTCAGTCATATAGGGATGCTGGCCTTTGCAATTTAGGAGCTACATTATCTTTGGCAGAAAATGAATAACTGTGTTAGAGCAACTGTAGCCAACAAGCTCCTGAGCTCCAACTTCTTCAGTCCTTATAAGTGGCTCTTTGTGTTTTCTATATGAGTTTTTTTCATTTAGAACGACAAGAGCAGAGCTATGTCTGTCTTTACTATCAGCATCTCAGCAAGTTTAATTAGTAGTTCATGGAGAGATTTCAGTCAGATATCCTTCAATGACTCTTTGTTATGACAGTGAAGATTTGTAAACCGAGGCTACACTCCAGCTCTTAGCATGAAAATTAAAATGGTAATATGAAAATGAATGACTGCATATCTTATTGTGAATTTGTATATAATCGATTTGAATACAATCAGCAGTTCCTCTGATCTTCCATGTGTCAGGATTTCCAGCTTTTAATATTTTCAGTGCAAATTTTGTCCGCTTGAAGCACCTGTTCTGATTGTTCTGTTGAGTAGGTTAAGTGTTCTCAGTGTTTTTATATGCCAGGTCACCTTTTTTTTAAATCCTCCATCTCCTGTAATTAAAAAGTTTTATTCCATTTTTAGTCATTCACTATAATTAAGAAGCTTTTAATTTCTCTGTCAAAACTACTGATAACAGAAAATTACTATAATTTATGATAATTTTCAGAGTATAGTGGGTAATTTAGATCCTTCTCCTCACTACAGTCCATATTTCTCTGTATTCCTGGGTGACAAGTCAGGTGATTAATGGTTGGCTGAAACACGATGTCTTTTTCTCAATTATCCAAACAAAAAAAAAAAAAAAAAAAAAAAAAAAAGAACACCTGAGTGAATGACTCAGTTGTCTTATTACCTGCTCTTTGCTTCACATCATGTGTAAGGAGGAAGAGGAACTCCCTTTATGACACTAATCATGTTCCAGTGCTGCAGAAGTGAGGACTGAAATGCAAATAATTAATTTCTGCATCAACAGTAACTTTCTGTTTGTTATCCAACCAGTTAGAATTAATTTCTCTATCTGAGCATGTGACTGTGATATCCCAGTGATGGGGAAGACTTAGAGGACAGCAGGACAACCCTTATTTTCTCAACAGTATCAGGAATCCTCCTTGATGATAGAGGATTGTATCCTTATCACTGTCTGACATATGACAGCTGCACCTCAGTGGATTAGATAAGGATCAGGATGAATTAAGTTCAATAAAAATGTACCTGTCACATTAGATAGATGATAGATTTTCCTGATTTGAGACCACATGGCAATGGAAGAACACCAACAGTGTTCCTGATGGGATTTGTTGCTGGACTGTCATGACTGCATGTGACTCTGTAGAAGGAGATCAGATCTTCACACCATCTCAAAGAAAATGATGTGCCTTTTTTAAATAGGCAGATCACTTTAATTACCTAAATTAATTTGAGCGTAATGAAAGGCTTGATTAATGAGGCAATAATTTGAAAAGGTACAGATGGGTGACAAATTAAAGGGAAAAAAAAACCATAATAGTGCTTTAGTAAGATAGTGAGGATACCACAAGATCCAAAATCTCCCCTAAGTGTTTAACTGGATTGAGATGTGATTGATGACTGTGTCAGCCAAAGCATACAATTTATGTTATTTTAATTCTTCTCAAACCATTCATTGGCCTCTCGTGTCCTATGGGTGAAGCTATTCTGGCAGCCTGCACCTTTCTAAAACACTTCATGTTGGGTTTTCCTTTAATTTTTCATCTGTCTGCATATCTGTCTTTCTTAGGTCAGGAGTGTTATGCAGTTTATCTGCTGAATGCCCAAAACAACATAAACCTATGTAATCCATATAACCTATGATCTGCAGCAGTGTCTGCATCATGTCTGTATATTGTTTCCAGTGCAATAATTGGAGTTGCAGGTCATTAAATTGATGATAATACTTGATCATAGTGTACATAATAATTGGTGTCACCCTACTGCCAGCTGATAAAAAGTAAATCTCTTTCAGATC
Source organism: Lucifuga dentata (assembly GCA_014773175.1). Classification (NCBI taxonomy): domain Eukaryota; kingdom Metazoa; phylum Chordata; class Actinopteri; order Ophidiiformes; family Bythitidae; genus Lucifuga; species Lucifuga dentata. The sequence goes on from VXCM01001748.1 coordinate 53,095, forward strand.
AGTTATAAGTCAGTCATGCAGGTGAGAGCTTGTTATTTGTAAAACATGAATAATTGATGAGCCAGGCTATGCTAAAAACAGGGCTGTTCTGTGTCCTGTATACTGAGCCATTATGGTATTTTAGGAGTAAAGCTCTCAGTAATACAGTATAAAAGTAGTTTTGTTCTACAGGTGCAAACAGGCCTGTCTCACAGGGGAATTATGTCTTGTCATAGCAGAAAAGCACAGGTGTTGCAAATAATGTTATAGTGTTGGCTTTGCTCCATTTAGGTGATCCAGTGAGCAGGCATCCACGGGTTCCAGGCTGTGACACACCGAAATGGTATGCAGTCTTTATTATTGTTATTATTAGTTACACTGTTGACATGTTAAAATGCCTCTGTGACAAAAGGCCTATTAGCCTTTAACACATTGATGTCTTTATAATGTAAATGCTAATTAACCCCCCCCAACATCATAGCTATTGACAAGTGCTTTGTACATTTGTTTAATTTTATAATATGTAGAAATCAGAGGACAAAACCTGCCACAAGTGCAGAATCTGCTTTTACGGTGGAGAAACTGAATTATTATTGCAGGAATTGAAGTAAAAACTTCTTTGTTTTTTAAATTTCATATCTCACAGTCATACCGGAAACTTTATACTGTTGTGCTGACAAAAGTGTGGAGAAACAGCCAAATGTGCTGGCAGAAAAGTTCTTTTCCACATGTGAATTTGTAAGTTTCACATGTGAATTTAATTTATACTGGAAAGAAATGATGCTGTGTGTTACTGTAGAACCAAACTGCAAAAATCCATCTTCTCGAGTCAGTTTGTCTTTTATTGAGTCATGAAAATGAAATTTTCATCAAACAAATCTGCCAGGAAATGTGCAGGATGAGTTTTGGGATGTTGAAACAAGACAGAATAAGACTGATTGTGTGCTAGAGCCAAGAAAATTACACTAGATTCCAGAAAATTCTTCTGTTTGGGATTGGCATGTGTTCCATCTTTTGATTGAGTCATTCTCACTCTAACAACAAACAAAGCCTTAAAAACAGTGAAAGCTCTTTAAACAAGGCAACATTTTGTAATCTGTAAAGATTTGTTTACAGCTTTGCGGGTGATAAATGAGAAAATTACAGTAAAATTACAAAATAACCCAAGAGGGTTAATGTACAATGAATTCCTAATGCACATCAATATTCAATTTTTGATTTTCTTTTTCTTTTCTTTTTAATCTGTGAATATTACTCTGGCTGCAGATCTGTTTAGGTAAACACCGTCTGTTACTTTATATATTATGTAGAAGACTAAAAAATGCTAATTCCTGTGGTTTCTGTAACATCCATCTATTCCTGCCACTCTTTCAACTACTGTATGCCACCTGATCTGCTATGTATAAGTGTTGCACACTTACTGCTATCTCTCAAATCTCTATTGCCATATTATTTCCTCATTCTCTTTTTTTCCCCCTCTCCTCTGGAAGTGTTACTATGACTGAACTGCAGCAGAAACTGTTTATCATTACATTCTATCTTCCTTACCTAAATACAGCTATTGAATCATGGATGTAGAATGTGGATTTGACTAAACTTTTTAATTTTTTTTTTTCTGTCTGTGCAGGTTATTGCTGAAGATGCAAGCTTCAACTGTCTCACCTGTGACCAACGCCACAACATCACTCTCAAACACAACTACCACCACAAAGTCCAAGGAACAACTCCTCATCCAGAGTAAGGAATGTGTGTGTGTGTGTGTGTGCGTGCAAGCGAGAGAAAGTGAGAGTCTGTTCTGTTTTGTTTATTCCTCCTTGACCTCTAAGTTGGATATCAGTTAATTATACACACACTTGGGTGTGTTTCACCATCAGATCTCAATGTTCCTTTAAAATTCAGAACTAAAAGACATTATGGAAATATGATAAGCAATGTTTTATACAGAACAGCCCATTGCGTCATGCAATCTAATCTCAATATTTTATTGGGGAGTGGTACTCATGCAGTTAATAGGAAATATTTGCCATGTTCTGTTTGCATGTGAGTGATGCTGTTGCTAAGGAACTATAGGACATACAGTACAAAATAGAGTGTAGCATGTGGAGTAAAGCGAATGTGTAAAACATTAAAACTACAACAGCAACAGCTAAACATAACCTTTTTTAAAATTTCTCTCTGTCTCTCTCTCTCTCTCAGGTTCTGGGGCTATGATCGCTGTCATTGTTATAGGCATCATTATCATTCTCACTATTCTACTGATCATCATGAAGACATACAACAGGTCAGGCAACATTCCTGTTCACCAGGCCAATTCCTGCTCACTGAAATACTCTTTGCACCACCTCAAATGTTCTGAGCCACAAAGCAAACAAATCCTGCTATTTTTTGGAGGACTAAGCACTTAATGCTGCTTTTAATCCATTTAACATCGTCTGTAAAATATTTTAGGCTAGCTATCCACATCATGGTCATTATGATGTTCTCTCTTACCTTAAAGTGTTATGAAGATTCACATGATGTTTCTGAACATCATTAAATCTAGATCATGGATTGAGCTAATTATATACAGTAAAAAATAGTTATACTTTACTTAATTTGTGTTCCTCTCCTCCTTTTTTCATTGTCTATATCCATGTTTTGATTTCTCATTTAATAAACCCTTATCTGTGTAATTTGCAAATGAAGCAACACTAAGGAAATTGGAGTAGAAGGTGAGAGCGTTTAGCATTTGACACCATATTTTCCCCTGCACCTTTTTCTAAATTGCTTTGGAAAAGGTAGTGGAAATATGTATGTTATTATTGTTGTCAATTATGTCCTGTCAGGAACCTGCAGAGTCAAAATTTGACTGTTTATCTTTTTTTTTTTAGCATACAGAATACTGATATATATATTGTATAATCATAATAGCAAAATAAAAAAAAATAATAGCATGTTCTTCCCTTTATGAAAGTTTCATGCCTCCCGAGGAAGTAAATGGCTCTGGTCATGTGACCTTTTCCCCCACCCCCAATTAAATTTGCTAATATACAGTTTGGATTATAGTTTGGATTTCGAAGTAGATGTTGATGAAATGCACAAATACATCAGTAACTCTTGAAGAACATTAAAAATTGCCAATAAGAAGTGAAATTCTACACTAACATTTTTTGTTTTTAAAAGAAATGATATCTTCATCTTTGCTTTGAATTACTGAACATTATGTACAAATGAATACTACGTAGAATGGTAAAACCTCTCTCCTTGTGGCCAGGCGGACCCATGTATCTCGAGTCCTAGGAGCCAGCGGGGGCAAACCTCGTCCAAAGATGTCATCGTCAGTGATGCAAAGCAGCATGCCAATGGGCACCCTGGCAGTGAACACTGTGTCGAGCAGCATCAGCAACTCAAACTCACCCTCTGAGAATGGCTTCAGCCTCCCCAGAGTGGAACTGAACAGTGTGGAAGGAAACCACATAGAGCAGTTCAGCACCACCAGCGGATCCACTGTGGTCACCATACATGATTCTCCATTAGGGGGAAATACATAGCAGCAAGCCTGGGTCTGATGTGTGTGAATCATATGGAAGCTCAATCCAAGACGTTCATACTGTCAGTGACCATCTCCACCAACTGAACCACTGCTGGTGAATCCACTGATAACAAGACGTTCACACCAAGAACAAAATGTATCACAAACTGATGCAGTGTATCAATAGAAGATGTTGTGTTAGAAAGCTTCACGCAACAGCCACAGTCACTGTTCAGAATATGGAGTTTAAAAAGTGTCAACTGGCTATACATATGTGTACATTTCTGTATTAAAGGACCATATACCCTAGATTCATGACTAAATGTAGATTAGATTTACATTAAACTTTTGAGAAGACAAAGACAGTATGAAAGAAGATAGAATAGTATGTAAAGTTTGTTGGAAATTGTATGTTGTTTTATTCCAACTTACTAAACATTGAATATATTTATAACTAAATTTGGTTTACCTTGCATAATACCATCTTTTCCTACTGCACACTGATTCACCCAGATGAGATTTCTTTAGTTTAAAAATGCAACATTTTCTTTTTCCTTGAAATCTACAATTATGTGCCAGTGTATTTTTTTTTTTTTTTTAAACCATACAAAGATACCAGAAAGATATTTTGTGAGACACTGAATTGTGGTGTCGGCCATGTGCTGATGTGAATCGGTTTTGACACCAAAGGATTTTTGCACTTTATTTTTGTTGCTCCCTGTATTTGTATTGTTTATGGTTCTTTTAATGAAACAACATGAAAATAAATATTTCTAAATGTGGCTTATGTGTGTACCCCTGTGTAAATGAATTAAGTTTTACATACTAAATACAAGGACAAATTGGGAATGATGTTTAAAAGCATGCTATACTAAAGCCTCAAAAGCTTAGAGTATGATGATGAAAAGAAAAGAAAAGAAAAGAAAAGAAAAGAAAATTCGTTAAAGGAGAAGATGACTTCAAAAAAGGGTCCATGAACTGAGTTGAATGAAGTATATTTGGTGAAAACTGTATTGCGCCCTCTGCTGGTATTCTTGGGTCTTACAACGTAAAAAAAAAAAAAAAATCTCAAGGCTGCGTTCAAAACAAGACATGCTGAAAATCACGAATGGGATTGTCGTTTTTAATGACAGTCTTATCTTTTTAATACAATTAAAGTATATATCGGAGATATATACGAGAGCTTTAGTTTTACTAAAAGATATATTTTAGGTGTTTTGATAGTCTGTGCGCTTTAGAAGTCCCCATTAATAGCTGACGAACCGTCTTTGTGTCTTGAATGTAGCCTTCCAGTTAACTATTTACATTAGCATGGTATCCGTTGGTAAGTTGCTAAATTTCTTTAGAGTGATGGTATTTTCTTAGAGTTTAAAAACATTATTTCTGTATCTTGAGATTGGGTATATATTTCTATATGGAGAGCTTCTTCTTTACTATCACAAAATTACTTATAAAAGTAAACTTGCCATTGATGAAATTCGTAAACGATGTAGCTAACATGCTTATTGCTAACTCAGCTGCTAGCTACAGTATTTTACAGTTTTCGCGTTTTTATCAGACCACAGCCTGGTTATTATTGAACAGATAAGTCGTATAGTTGTTGATACTTGTAGGATATAAAGTGTTAAGGTGTGTTGCAGTGGAGCTGCTGTGTCTCCTGCTGGTTTCTGTACTGTGGGGCTGCACCAACCCTTTCCTGAAGAGAGGCACAGAGGGAATCGAACATGTGAACAGGACCGGCAGAGTCTCACAGCTACTCGCTGAAATAAGGTTCCTTTTCCTTAATGTCAAGGTGAATGAGAAAATTATGTTTGTCACGTACGTGCATGTTGGAACATTTCTAGATAACCGATTTAATTTTGCGTTCTTCCTTGCATTGCTGCACAGTACCTGATGCCGTTCCTGCTGAACCAGAGTGGCTCTTTGGTTTACTATTTTACTCTGGCGACTACAGGTGAGCTGCACACTCCAGCAAAGCATCATCAGCAGTGTGTGAGGTTTCCTTTTGTCCAAAAGTATAACTTTAGGGAGAATGGGTCGGAGTGTCACTCAGTTTTATTTAATAGAAAAGGTTTAATGATATTGCCCTCAATTAAAAATTATGTCCTATGCACATTAATGTAAAGCCACATTACATATTAAATTAATTTATTCAGCATGTGAAAACAACTGCATAAAAGCCTATATCACTAGTTCTCAACTAAATCATAAGCTATTTTCTCCTGAACTATCCAGAGTAAGAACTATATGGTTCCTTCAGCCAGTTCCTTACTCGTGTTTGCACTCATGGAAGTTAGAACAACTGATGTTGTTCATGTTATATTGACAGTTTCTCATTATGAAGGAAAAAAAAAACTGCTGAGTCTCTCATATGAATAGTATGCTGGTTGGTGTTCAGGTATGGGATCTATTGTGTTGCACCATTCACTGCTACATCTGTTGGAGCCATTTTGATTATTGTAATAGTTAGTAGTCTTGATAAGTGTGTAAGTTTTTGTGGGACTGCTTTGCATTATTAGTAGTTCAGCGGTGCTCAATCTTGCGAGTTTCACCCAAGCTGAACTGAGCTGAACCCAAAGCACTATCCGCAGACTCAGTGAGTCAGTGTATCCTTTTCCATCTTGTACAGGAGATTTACATCATCCACACATAACAGGGTTACATGTTCTTTTCTTACTCTTAAATTAGATGTTCTGCTGATCTTGTGGATAAAAGTCACTCTCAAACAAAGCAAATTGTGTTGATAAGCGGATTTTCTTTTATAGTCGTTGATGAGTCATTATTAAGGTAGGCATTAAGCTGTGTAAAAAAAACATGATTGAAACCATTAGGTAGGAAGAAAATTATGTCCATATTTCCTCTGTTTTGTTCTTTTCCAGAATTGTCTCTTGCTGTTCCTGTGGCCAACTCACTTACTTTCCTTTGCATTCTGCTCACTGGAAAGTTACTCGGTGAAGAGTTTGGAGGCAAACGTAAGTGACTCATGTTGTTGACAGTGATACATAAGCATGCTTTTTGATCCTGAGGGCAGTCATACTGGCTGCAATGTGGATCCCTACAGGGACAGGAGATCTGAAGACTGAACAATAAGGCTACTTGAGCATATTCTGAGACACTTGGGATAAATAAGCAAAGGGGTTTTTGTCTTGCTAATGAGAGAAAGTGTGAAGTCCCTCCTTTGGCGCCTCTTATTTCTATTTCTCCTTTATCCATTTTACAAATACATTACTTATGTTCTGTCTTTTCTTTGACCCTCCTCTGCACTTTCCTTTTGCAGGAGCTCTTGCTGGAATGTTTCTCACCATGGCTGGCATCATTCTGTGTGTTATAAGCTCAGTTGATGACAAGGAGAAATCTGAGAAGCAGAATATGACCCAAGCCACAGTTGGGATGTCACGGTCTGAGTTTTAGATTAGTTCGATTATTCATAATGTAACAAACACACACACACACACACACACACACACACACACACACACAAAAAAAGGTAAGATAAAGCACCAATTATAGGAAACTTGTTTTAAGCCTGAAATCTTGCTGGCAACATTAGCTTGTGGAGTGTTTTACCTTGACTTGGACATGAGAGCTGGATGGTGATCTCTAAGATGCTGAAGCATGTTTGATTTTGTTATTGCAGGAACTTTTCACCAGCATGTTTTGCAAACTGGATATCTGTCTTCCTCAATCACACTCTGGTCATTTTTTTAAGACACCCAAAATGCCCTTTTTTAGTAAATATAAAGCTTGGATGTCGATGTCCCTCTGCCATGCTGAAATGACAGTAGTTGTGGCTGCAGCTAGTTAAAGGACCATACTGGCCATTGTGCATGTTTGAGTCTAATGTATTCAATTTTTATACATGTTACGTTACTGACAACCATTTCCCAAAGGATAAAACCGTATTTCAGCTTTCCAGATGTTTTGCAAAATCTCTTAATCTTTCAAAATCACATATTCAAGCGATACATCCACCTTAAAAATCAATGTTACGCAGCCTTATGAAGTCACTGTCATTTAAATTTTTTGATAAACGCAGGTCTTCTTTTGGGATTATATTCCCTGGTGGAGACATATATTCACTCTACGCTTTTTATTGTGCTTAAATGCTAAAATGACGTAACTTTGAAAAAAAAAAAAAACCTGAATACACGTCTTGTTCACGATGATGGATTACCTATCCCAAGAATGTTTCAAGTATCAACAAGTTGATTTTAATAGCGTACCAGAATGAACTGAAACCAATGGTGGTCTGGAGATAGGAAAACAATTTAATTCAGCAGTATGCAGCAGCATGCTTAGGAAAATGATTGTCAGTAGCGTTACATGAATGAAAATTGAATATATTAGGCTCAAACATGCAAAATGGCCGGTATGGTCCTTTAACAGTGGAGTTATTAATATTGGAAGCTGTTGCTAGACACACTGAGAAAAAGATTCCGTTTACCTTTGTTCAACATAAACTCAAAAACTCTTTTTTTTTATTTTATCGTTTCTAAATGGTGGCTCCTAAATTCTAATGGTTTTGAAATTGTAACATTTCATTAGCGTTACTAATAGTAAATGAGGAGATCAGGTGAATTCGCAAAGACCGCGGTTTGGTAGAAGGAAGGAAAAAAGGAAGATAAGGCCAAAGAGCTGAAGGGGGAATTTAAATTCAGGTGGCGACTCCTTTAGCAACAGTTCTGGTGGGAGAATTGTACCTAAATGAACTCAGCATGAGCCTTAAAAGACCTGTCCAGAAACTCTTACACTGAGTTGGAGGGAAGCGGGTTCACATAAGGTTCACCTCAGACCTAGACTAGATTTACGGTGCTTTCTTAGAAAACCCTGGTCATTAACTTCTACTTTAAAGCCCTCTGCTGCTTTGCCATGTGACTGGCATCTGCATAAACACCATAGAAACCACATACAAATCAGGCCAGAGGCTGAAATGGACCAATTAGATCTCACCTCCTGGTTTAAAGGAGCATTTTACAGCAGCTGCCTGCTGTCAGCTGGGGAGGGGAAAGACACAGGAGAGGACAAATTACTGGTTAGATTGAGGATAAAGTTGTTTTTCTGTTTACCAATTTGTCCTTGTGCTCTCAAGTGCAATACGAAACTTAACCCTAACCCTTACTGACATGTTTTAACAGAGATCTTCTACGTGCTGGAAATGTGTGCGGATTTTGTACATATTCAGAAATAGCTGTCACGTGGTATATTTTTACTGTCACCGTCCAAATATTTAATAGAAGACAATGTACAGATGACATTGTTAATTGTATTCATTGTGTGCAATATTTCTCATATTGTATTAAATCACTGGCAAAATGCAACTCTTCATTTGTTATGTTGTCCATAACCAGAAAACAAAATGCAACCTAAAATGTCAGAAAATATTGTTTTTTTTAATGTACATATTGTTTATGAAATACACTGCCTCATACATTACACAGTATCTCCATCAGAATTATTCCTGTAAAACACAGGACACAATAATATCAACACCAGTACAGTATGATACAATCCAGTACAATAACCCCAACAAACAATAGCTTTTTGATGATCATAATGTTCAATTTGTTCTGTAGACTGTGTGTTGATTCAACTTTATGGTAAAATTTCAGGTTATAGTTGATGCAGTTATTGCATTGAATTGTACATAATATATCATCCTCCTGTAGTGACTCTTTTTTATCAAAGCTTAATCACGTTTTGGACTTTACTAAAAAAAAAAAAACAACAACGTAAATTCATGTTATTACTTGGCTCATTACCACAGTTAAAATATTACTAATTTAATTGACATTCATTTAGCTCTACAGGTCACTGTAGAGAAACTGCTCATCAGTAATTGCTTGTTTATCTGTTCTGCCGTTAAGCTGTTCATATTTTGGGATGTGATGATGATGAAGATGATGATGATGCAACCTCCATGATGAAGCTTCAGTGCTCATCAACCCTTTGTCCTTCCTGAGAATAACTCTATTTTATTGTCATCGATGGGGTGTCCCGTGGGCTGCCCTGTTGGTGCCCAATATTAAAACAGGGTAAAAACAAAAGAAATAGAGCAGACGTGGTTATGGTGATGCATTGAAGAGATGTGATGCACCTTTTTTAGAGTGTCAGGATTGCAGACTTGCCTTTTCTCCTTGAGACTCCCTGTTTTTTCCTTGGATCCCTCCCCCATCTTGAGAGTTGTGAGGCGTGGGCGACGGTGCCCTTGAGTTTGAAGACGTCAGCTTCAGCTCAGGCTCCTTTTGAGTGGAGAGCCAGAATTCATTACTGCTGATTAAGTCTGTGCAGAGTGTAAATTGACACATGTTGTTCAGAGTAGTTGCCAGTGTGTGTCTGTGTGTTTGTGTGTGTGTGTGTGTGTGTGTGTGTGTGTGTGTGTGTGTGTGTGTGTGTACCAGTGCTTCAGCAGCAGATGCATCGTCGTCCTCCCTGGCAGCCATACTTTCTCTAGCTGTCTGCTTTTCTGTGCCAATTTGTTCAGATGACTCTGTCTTTGATAGAACAAAATATTATTTTGTAAGCCTATGTGATGCAAATAAAATAATTTCAATCGTTTTATTTGGACACGTATTATAACTATATAATCCACCCACTCCACCCATCCACACACAAACACAGTGCTACAATGAACAACATGCTATTTCTGTACACATTTCTGTGTAAGACAGATGGTTTAATAGAATCTTGTTTGGACTGGTCTATTTGTCTTTTTTGCTCTTCCGTTTTTCCACTATCAGCAGCAGAAATGTGATATGTGTCGCATATTCATCACGTACAGTACAACTGTGTTGACTGTAATCGAATATGATTGGTCCATGAATTGCTCATTCTCCAAAATTTTTAAATTTGTTATATACACAGAAAATCTTTTCAAAGTAGCCCTACAACCTAAATGAATGTGATACACAAAACTTATTTCTTCATAACATATAGATTCATGTAGAAGATCTATGATGTCACTAACCTAAAGAAAAGATAAATGGTATTGTGCTTACCAGCTTGGTGCTGCTGTGCAGAAGATCAGGCTCATCTGTTTTGTTTAGTTCTTCATCCTCCACTATTTCCGCCACCCTCTTCAGATGGAAAAATAAGAACCATGTTTACATTTACTTCTACGAACACTTTATGAAACTCATCTCATCTTTAACTCATCTCTGATATTTTATCAATTTAATTACACCATGCATTATACTGATATGACTATGAAGTTCACCTGGTCGACAGGAAGCTCTGTGACTGTATTTTCATCGTCCTGCACCTCCTCGGCCCCTCGCACCTCCTCTCTCCTTTTACGTGCTGGTCTTTTAAACACACTTTGCTGGCCTGTAACAAACAGAAATGAGGTTATAAGAAGTGGTTCTTATATTATTTTTTTAAAAATTCTGATTTAAGTAAAATAGATCATAGCATAAATAATGATTAGAGTCCTAACCATATCTGTTGCTGATCGGTGGTCTTGGTTGACCTCGGTTTTTGCGGATCTTGACAGGCTGAGCGAAGAACACTGAGCTCTCCTCTCTCCTGGCAGCTTGCGGAGCTGCAGCTTCTGCAACTTCATCTCCTGTAGATTTCACTCTCCGCTCATCGGACTGAAATTAATTGGATACAATAATCTGTACTGTAGATCTTAGTAGTGGGTTGATTGTGTAAGGCCGTTAACACCAAACCAATAACCAGCTAATGGAAAAAAGTACCATTATAGCTCTTGTACTGTGAATACAACATAGTGGTGGATTGTTCTTACTTCTGGGGAGTCGAGAAGAGCTGAGTCACTGTATCTGTCCTCTGGACCGCTTCCTGCTTTCCTGTTCTAAGAGAAACAAGAGATGTCCTCTGTCTGTGTGTGTTTTTCAGTGAATTGTCTTGTAAAGCTGTCACTCAGGCCTGACATGTTGCAATGAACTGTAAACTGCAATTTAAATGGATGTTAGAGCAACATTTTTAGAAACGTAGGAGTAAAGTGAATAAAATTTATGCTGCTGGGTGAGAACAGGACACCAAAATTTACCTCAGTTCTCCTCAACAGCCTTGTCTTTCCTGGGTAATATCTATAAAATAACAACAACAACAACAACAACAAAATTTTGTGATGTAAAGAAACTGCAAGACAGTAGTGCACAATATTTTTTTTTGTTCCTCTGACAATCAAAATTTTGTCACTTTTATACCTCAAAACTGCCAACACAAATGCAAATTGATACACTTATCTCACACACACACACACACACACACACACACACTTGCATGTACAATAATACCTCTCTGTGGCTTTTGAGACCAACAGCTCCACATAAGGAAGTTTCTTGAACCTTTCGGTTCCCACGGCAACGTAGCAATGGCCGGTCTCCAGCTCTCCAGCTGAGGACACAGTCACTCCTTCCAAAGAGCACAACCTGATGAAGAACAGGGGTGAGGGAGATATTTACTGACCTCTCCGTGTTGTATTCCACTGTTTGTGTTACAATCTATCTATCTGTCAGGGTCACTGACCTGCGCACAGCTCCCGTCCTTAAGCTGACCTTCTCTGTGATCAGACTCAGGATCTGCTCCAAGTCCTGCTGCATGCTCCGAGGAATGATGAATCGGAATGGTGGACACAGGAGATCTCCGTTACGGAAAACACTGAAGTGAAGCATTAAAAAAGTGAGGTCAGATAGCAGCCACATTAGTTTGAGATGAAATTATATATGGAAGTAGTCTGTCCATCTTACTGTATAATGCAAGGTATAGGTATAAACTTCCTCCATTTAGCTGAAACATTTGGCCTTTGGATTATTCTTCCCTGTGGAGGACATTTAGGAAGTAAGACAAAATGAATGGTAGTGTATAGCATCATAATATTGTCATTTGTTCATGCGTGTAAAAATTCCATGTGGAATTTATGTGGTTCACATTACTTTGCATTGTACATGCATTGCAGGAAAATGCACTTTCTACATTGTATAATTACTGAATGACTATTCTGCTCATGTCAGCTCAAGTGCTGCAGCCATGGAAACAAACATCACCCAGGACTTTTCCAATTTACACACAGTGTTTGATCTGAGAGCTTTTGTCAAAGCTATTAAAGACTATCCATGTCCTCCTCAGCCAATACTTCTTGCATCCTCATCTGCTTATGATAACGAGGCTGCAATACATCAATCAGTTCAGAACTAATGAGGTATCAATAATCTTTCCTAATTGTTTTTACTTTGAAGTGGCAGGCGTAATGATTTTGCAGTGTCTAAGCCAGAAGGAGGCGTGGCATGGCTCATATGGATTTGGGCATTAGGCCTGCCTAGACATGCACATAGTCACGATCACATAATTCTTTGTTTCATGAGTAGGGAAACACAGGCACACACAGACGTACACACACACACACACACACACACACTTCCTGCATCGCTCCACAGCAACCACAACACAGGCATGTAAGACTTTAAAACCAAAGACAAACCAAAGTCACAGGCTTAAAACTCTGCTCTCCAAATGGCAGACAGCTAAGGCACACACAATTACTCTCTCTTCTTTTATGTTGTTTCTCAGCAAAGTAGCACTGATGGCTGAAAACTAAGAGCACATTCTGGGGGTGAAAACCATACGGTCATCTCTGCCAGCTGGTTGCAATACAAACTAAGCACTTGTCAGCAGAAGTAGCTTTATGTGTGTGTTTGTGTGTGTTTTAAGTGAATTTGTGGTTTAGTATGAGTGTTGTGCAAAAAAAAAAAAAAAAAAAAAAAAAAATCTTCTCTGCATAATGCTCTGCCTGCCTTTCAGTTTACATAAGCAGGTTTAATCCTAATGACAGGAGACCAAAGAGTTTTAGAGAGCTATTTTTTCCTTGATAAAAGTTATTAATGTACAAAACTGACATTTGACTTATGAGTATTTTTTACATGTATGACTAATATCAAGTCACTTTGAAAGGGTTCCCTGCAAGCTCAGTAAGAACAGGTGATGGATGGGATAATTATCAGCTAAATATTTCCAGTCATTTACATGACATCAGTGTGACGAGAAGTGCACAGTGCTGTTCATACATACACAGAGTGCATTTAATCTAACTAATGCTATCATAACAATCAATCAGGTGTCATCAAACATAAAGGCAAATACGGGCTTCTCTCTGTAATGGAAAATCCAGGGCTCAGACACACAAACAGTGATTGAGGTGTTTGCCTTGGTGTGAATTCACACAGAATAACTTGATATGAGTGTGTGTTCTGGCGGTGCATTCCTCCTTGGTTAGACTGTGATTAATGAATGATGGAGTGTTGGCATTAAAAGGAAGCTGTTCACACGAGAAATCATAACCTACCTGAGTTTCTTCACGGGCAACTGGTGGCCTTTTCATTCCTGCGTTCAGGTAACTATTCATGAAAACAAGTATGATAAAAAGCAGAAGAGCTTTGCAACATGACTTCATAATTACTTCATGACCAAACACCAGTTTCTCTCAATCTGCTCTTTTACAGAAAACTCAAAAAGTAGGATTCATATTGAGGAATAGTTCCCAATATTAGTGTACTCACTCCAGTTTCTTAAACCTCTCAAAGCCAGCAGCTACATACTGGCCTCCTGTCTGAAGATCCTGAAGTTCTGTGACCCTGTGACCCTGCCTGGGGGTGTACAGGTTCCTGACAGCCAGTGGAGCTCCGATGCTCTGGGTCACTTCATTTAGAAAGGCTTCCATATTAGCCACCTGTCGCTGGCTGACCACGAACCTCCGTCCTGTATAGAAGGGGTCTCCGTTCCTGTACACCATCACGCTCTTCACTGGAGGCAGGAGGGTCGTGGCTGCAGTGCTGGCAGCCATCTCTAAACCAGCTGTTACTCCACCCACAAATTAAAAATGAAAAGACAATTTCAGTCAGATAGACCAAATCATACGCTACACACACATATACACATGCATCCTCACATCTACTTAACCTGGAGCTGCATTTACTGACCTGTACACACCAGATACACTCGCTCACATGCCACATTCTCTCAGTCTTCACTTTGGGTCACACGTACAAAAAGCACACATCAGTTCACTCACATATCACATGACCTCTTCCACACAGAAAATCCTCAGACACTCACAAGCCAGGCGGAAGGTAGAGCAGAAAAAAAAATGCAGAATTGTAGGCAAATGTGAAAACCAGTCCCAGCTTTCTGTTGTTGTGGTCTGTCTGTATCCCACTCCCCACGTTCTGCTGTCTTTTCCCTTAACACACAGACACACAGTCACACTACTCCACTGACGGCAGTGAGTATTTCCTGGTTGCCATGGCAGCATGACCAGCAATGACTGGCTTTGTGGGCCAAACCATCAGCGGCAACCACAACAAAAGAGACAGGCAGAAGAGGAGAGAAAGACTGGGTTAAAGTGTTGAAAGCTGAATCAATAAGATAACCTCAAAACCCAGTTTAATTTTCCAAGTAAACTGACGGCAGACAAACTCCTGAATGATTAATCATATTAATGAAACCAAGCAAGTGCAAAAAGTAGCATCTCACTCAAAATAAATTAATAAAATTTACCTTTAAATGTCATTTTCGCTTATGCGATCATTTATTCCTCCCATAGGTGCCTTTAATGACATCAGTAGCACAAGATAACATCTGTTAGGTGAGTATTTGTTGGATGAGCTTTCATGTGATGAGTGAAAGCTCATTCATTGTGATCTAAGTAGGAAATCTGAGCTTATGTGAAACACCAGACACATACTTGTTCAGAGGGACCCTTCCTTGAATTTGTTATAACAGACACTGTTTCTGAATGATAGTAATTACGTCAACCATTAATTATTTACTGCAAGGAAGAAAGTGGTAGGAGCAGAAAAAAATTCCATACAACTTTTTGGAATTTTTTTGTAATAAAGTTTATTCACTGTTTTCCACAAAAAAAATAATAACATACAAATTGTACATAAAGGTTTACAGACATCTGTCACACATAAATATGACTGGAAAATAACTTATTCTGTACACATTCAGGTCTCAAAATCATTTCTAAAACAGAAGCCATCAGAGTGAGTTCCAGTCAAACAAGTTTAGCCAAGCCTTCAGTCCCAAGTCAGGTTCAGATGATATTCGCTATCAGGATACACTCAGCCGATCTTTCAGCGACAAATACTGCAGGGGAGAAGAAGGGAAAACAATCATTAAAAGCATTCATTTGTATGCTGACAAGTTGTGGCCTGAATTCAGGTCCATGACAAAAAAGCTGCAAAATGCACCAGATTATACTGTGTATGCATATCTATGATTGAGGCTTTCCTTACTGGTTCAATCTGGAGTAATTATTAACTTTCTGTTGAAACCTGTTAATCCTTTCTCTGAGATCAGTGGGGGCTTACATCAAGTGTTCCCAGCAGACATTACTCCACATCTCGACACCTTTACACGCTCTGGAGCAGTAGGGTGCTTTGTGGGAACAATGATGGATTAATGAAAACATTAATTTTGTTAAGTAATAAATTAAAGGGCTCATCTGGTACCCAGTTTGAGTAAGGAGGGTGCAGATGAACCGACTGTTTCTTGATTTATGTGCTTTATACACTGTTTAAGTTGCCTGGTCAGACTGTAGGAACAAAACCAGGCGTTTACATAAGCCTGTAGCTGGCTAATTACCTTCTGGGTTTTTGCCGTACACGTATTATTTCAAGGAGAATTGCTCCTTGTTGAAAATACTGTACTGACTTATTGTAGTGTGAATAAATTTCTTACAGCAGGAGACTGCCACCTCTGAATGAATACAGAGGAAACAATACATCTCTCTCATTCTCCTTCTTTCTACCTTTTTCCTGCTGTCAATGGCCTGTTGGAGCCAGATGAGCTCCATGGTCAGGGTGTTTCTATGGAGACGCAGGGCCTCTGGAGTACGTGGTACATCTTGAGCCAAACATGACTGCTGGGGACCTGGAAGAGATGGAAAATTGAGAATGAGTGATAAGATCTCAACCCATATGATTACAGGAGACAAATATGTTTTCAGCCATACATTATATAGATATATATTTAAATATATATATTACAAAAATAAATGTGAATAGTGACTTACAAAACCCAGATCCAATCTTGACAAAATGGCTTTTTAAAATGGAGTTGTTTTTTTTTTGTTTTGTTTTTTTTTTTCAGTACAACAAACAGCAGTAAACCTTACTCATGGTGGAAATGTTGAGTTGCCAGGAACAGGTATAACATATGACATTCATAATGTCTGATTTACATTTTGGGATGCCATTTCCATAGTATAGGCCTTTGTATTTTTAACATGTCACTGCAGGAAAAGCACATAACGATAATGATGGCTTTGTTACATTTAGGAAGCCATGCAGGTGAGCAAGCAAGCATAAAAACAGAACCCTGGCACTGACACACATATGTGTAACAAAGCCAATATTAATGTCATTAGTTACACCTGTGCTTTTCGCTGTCTCATTTCCAGACCTTTGCGTCAGTTCTGATTTACAAAAAAGAGTGAACACTTGTACTGTAGGTAGAACTTTCACCTTTGTAAGAATTACCATAGTTCATGTCCAGCTCAAGATTGCTCCAGACAGAAGTGGAGTCTCCTGTACTCTCCATCACCCCTCCATCACCATCCATCTGGCCCCCCAGACCTCTCTCTCTCTGCCTCTCTCCATCCCCTCTCACAGAGCTGCAGAGGGTACAATCCTTGGAAATGGGACAGGCTTTTTCTTGGATGTCTGAATTGTCTCTTTCTGCTTCTATCCTCTCTTGAAGGAGATGATTATCCGTTCCTGATGGGTGTAGGAGACAGTCACTGGCATCTGGTCCTGGTCTGCTTGATGTTACAAGTGGCCCAGCCTTGTGATACATGAGAAAGAGCATGAGAATAAACTCAGGATGCTGATTTAATCACACTGTCATAACATTGTAATCTTACAGTGTCTGTGAAGTGGGGGATGGAGATGACCGTGTCTCTCCACTTTAAATGAGACAAGCCTCCGTCAATTTCCCTCACGATGTCTTCAAAGTCTTCCCGTGCACGGTGAACCTCCGTTCTCACCAGGTAGCCGCGGGCACACGCCTAATGGAGAGAGGCCAGGAAGTTACACTAACTACTAACGATATTACGTTAGCCTGACTGACTTTACGGCAGCTACAGCTAACAACATTAGCAACTTCTTCCCAAAGTTAACTTAAGTAACGAAACAAGCTAAACAATATGTTAGCTGCAAAACCTTTCTACCACAAGGAAGCAGTTGTTTATTTAGTTTATCATTGTGATTGCTCTATTTAGCAAACGTAAGTACCTGAAAACGAATGAATATGTTCTCCCATTTGCTTCTATCCATTGCTATAGTAACCTGACGACGACGCCACAAATATAGCGGGAGAACTTTGATCTTTTCCGGTGTCATGCTCAAAAATTAAAAGCCTCTCTTTGTGAAATATAACCACACAAGTATCCCGAATGTACTTTTACATTGATATATTTCAGTATAACGTGTAATATGGGACAATTTGGACTGTATTAGTCAAAAGTGAAATGTTCCTGTGTTACAAAGTTTCATAGTTACGTGGTGTTATATTTTGGAAAGAGACGTTGCGGAAGTGATTCTATGTTTACATGTTGAGTATGTAATACTGCTGCTCAGCACATGGCACTTTTTCTTTAAAATTTAAAATGAGTAGCAGTTCAAATCAGAGGACCTTGTTCCAGACTTGGGGTACGTCGGTCTGTCAGAGCAGAGTTCAACCGAAAAATAATGGAAAGAAAACAGCCGCTGGACGGTCTCGGACGACCTCAAGCAACACCGCGCAGGTAGCTAAACCGCATCCTCCGAATCCCCTGTGGGATCAGATGGGACAGGGGTCCACATCCACATCAGACTGTTACTTTAGGGAAGAGGACCCCAAACCTCCTTATGAAAATGATGAAGACGATGATGACCTAATGGTGGTCGCTGTCTATGAAGCAGAGAAGACTCTGCAGCTTGAGAATGCAAACTTTCCCCAGGTTGACAACCCTGTAGGGACAGAGAGAGCTAGCACCTCTCCAGTCCTGTCAGGTAGACAGGTGGAATATCCAGACTTTCCTGGTTTTGACAGCTCATCAGCTAAAGTATGGATCTACCCCACCAACTACCCCATAAGAGATTACCAGCTGAAGATATCAGAGGCTGCCCTGTTTCAGAACACCTTGGTTTGTCTCCCCACCGGTCTGGGAAAGACATTTATAGCAGCTGTGGTTATGTACAACTTCTATCGCTGGTATCCATCAGGAAAGATTGTATTCATGGCTCCCACCAAACCCCTGGTGGCACAGCAAATTGAGGCCTGTTATAAAGTGATGGGGATCCCACAGGCACACATGGCTGAGTTGACAGGTATGATCCAGTTCACCTAAGCAACAACCGTAACAAGCCCTTTCATATTGTTTACAACACTGCATCTTCTGCTCCTAACCCACAGGCAGCACAGCGGCAGGGCTGAGGCAAGAAGTGTGGAAGTCCAAACGTGTCTTCTTCCTAACCCCTCAGGTCATGGTGAATGACCTGTCCAGAGGTAGCTGCCTGGCATGCCAGGTCAAGTGTGTGGTGATTGATGAAGCTCACAAGTCACTGGGAAATCACGCCTACTGTCAGGTACAGTGCTGGCAAGGATGCTCCACTGATGAGGCTGTCTAGAGTTATCCAGTATCTGTGTTTCAAGTCTGGATTTAATTACAGTAATCCAAAAGAATAAATATCAGAGTTGATTGATTGATTCTGAGCCCGACATGCAAGGACTGTATTATATTTTGTGGATTGTGGAAGTAATAAAATTCCTTGATTTTATGTTTTTTTAAATCAACTATATTAAATACAAATTCCAGAGTTATGTCAGCATGCAGTGGTTATGTAATTTATGACTGCGGCTTTAAACTAGCTCAGCCCCCACCCTACTTACCCGATTTGGTCTCCTCAAGCTTTCACCTCTTTATTACATGTTTGACCTCGGATGATTATGGCGTATAAGCTGTGGAGGATGTTTGGACAGCCAAGAAATTGATTTATGTGAAACTGGCATAAATCCCTCCAGCATCATTGGCAGAAGTATAGAATGTTCAATTAAAAAGAGATTATGGAAAAAAAAAAAAAAACTGAAACAGTTTTAAGGTAGATCATTTAATGTTAGGCTCAGAACTTATCCATCAACCCTTGAAAGTCTTGCTTTGACTGTTAGCTTTAGCTTTCACTATAGCTGGATAAATAGCTAATGATGTGTGATAATTATATCAAAGTACACTGAGAGCAGCATGCAGCTTATTCACTTTCATCAATTTACGTCTTAACTAGCACCATGCATATGTATTCCGACATTATGGAAGTTAGTTAAATATCAGCACTGGACTATCCAAATAATGGACTAATGAAGTTTTGTACTTGATCTTCTCTCTTTTCCTCAGGTGATCAGACAGCTCGGCAGCCAGACTCGACAATTCCGAGTCTTGGCTCTTAGTGCTACTCCAGGGGGAGACACAAAGGTGAGTAAAAGTCATTGTGTGGCTCTGTGTATTCCTACCTAATTATTCTTAAATCTAATTTTTCTCCCCTTTTTTTTTATCTGTCTACCAAACTCCCTCCTGCAGTCAGTGCAGCAGGTGATCTCCAATCTTCTCATTTCCCACATTGAGCTGCGTTCTGAAGAGAGCCCAGACGTCCAGGCCCATTCCCACCAGCGGAGTGTGGAGAAGGTAGTGGTTCCTCTGGGTGAAGCTCTTGCTGCTCACCAGACACGTTACCTGCAGGTAGGCACTGCGGGCAGAGTTGAAGGGATTTGAGAAAGGTCAGTGTTATAATATCAAGCATCAAGACTAGATGGCCATGTCATCGTAGTAGCTGCTGCGTTTTTAAAATATTAATTCATATTTCATATTTCAATCATTCTTTAGCAGTAATAAATACTCATGCAAAAAAAAGAAAAGCAGACACAGACCTTTAAACGTGGAACAAAACCAGTTTTATATCCAAACTCTCACTCTTTTGTCTCTTGTACATTTATGTACATGCAATGTTTTTGGTGCTTTGCTGCCACCTACTGGTCAATGTTGGCTCCCCCTATTGTAAAAAAACAAACTCCTCTGCTGTAATCCTTTCTCAACATCACGCCTTTCCCCTCACTGTGTGCTTCTTACTGGGTCAGTTGATATCACATGAGTTGATTTGTCATGAAATCAACATCCTCTTGTGCTCTGCAGTCTCGCTTTTAGTGCCATTAGACTAATTGGTTCTGGATTATTAATGGAACCCTACAGGGTCTCTCCTTGTTATGTTCTGTGTATACTGTAAATACGCAGCTTCACTTCAGACCTTGAGTCTCTCTCAGCTGGTTGGAGAGCTGGAATGTGACACTTGGATTTAAAAGATTAGTCCCGTTGGATATGAGCGCCATTGGGTTTTCTTGCCGTCTCTTTTCTATCTGAGTCTTTTTAGATGCTTTTTGTGTTGTCTGTTAATAGTGGCATTGTTTTTCTTATATGTCACATTTGCTCGAGTTTGTTCTTTGTTCTCTTCTGCACCTTGAAGGTGTAACCTGCCAATTAACCACCACGTCTCCTTGATTTTCCAAGTCAATACACAAAGCTGAGAAACACTTCAGTCAGTCGTCAACTGAGCTTCACTGCGGTCATTCAAACTGCATTCACTGATTTTTGGACAAATCAGATTTTTAGGGTCAGTTGTTTCCTTGGAGGTTTTTTTGATGGGCTGATTTCAGAGGACAGATGACAGCAAGCAGCAGTGTTCCTATTTTCTAGCCATTGTGGAGGTATCTGTTATTTATTTTATTCTCTGTGATGTTTTAAAAGGAACCTGATGGGGCAACTTATGGTTTTAAGTTTTATTATAAATTGTTTTCCCAACATGAGTTAATTTAATGAAAACCATTACACTGACCTAAAGTTTAAGGTTGAAACCAAAAGAATAGAGTTACGTGCAGAGACCAGATGTTATGTTAAAGTACAAATTGTTCTTATTTTAATGACATTTTTCAAATATATTAGCATACTAACTTTTACAATATGTTTGCCTTTGCCACATCTGCAAACTAAGGATTATTATTTAAAGTTATCATGAAGCCTAACATCAGCTTGTTGTCTCCATCAGATACTGTAATGCGACACACTCTGATATCCTACTGTGTGTGTGTATACAACTTGTGAGAGCTCATCGTGTTGCTGTGCTCCAGTAACTGAGCTGCAGTTCTTCCCTTTAGGGAGGGATGAGTTATATGTTTTAGAACAAAGTGGGGTGTGACCCTTTTTGCAACATACTGTATATTAATCCCATAAAGGAAATAATATCCTGTGGGATACTCTATAGATTCTGTAGTAACTGTACTTTCTGATTAGGAAGATATAACACCTCCAATGTAGACATTTAGTCTCCAGGGAATTGCCCAATATCACATTTTTTTAAAGCGTTTTTTTTTTGTCATGTGTGGCTCTGTTCTCTATGGAAGCCCGTTTCCGCCACTTGAAAGAAAAAAAAAAAATTCTGAGATTAAAGTCAGAATACTGAAAAAAGAGTCAGAATTTTGAGATTAAAGTCAGAATTCTGAGGAAAAAAGTCAGAATTCTGTCAGAATTCTGACTTTTTTCTCAGAACTTTTTTTTTTTTTTTTNTTTTTTTTTTTTTTTCAAGTGGCGGAAATGGGCTTCCATAGTTCTCATTAGGATGCACTGCAAAACACAGCCAAACACACTAGGCTCTAAAATGGATCGGTAGGGGGATTTAAAGGAAATAATTAGAGCTGTAACTGAACTATGTTGAAAAATCGATGAAACCATGAAAGGAGACAAGCACATTTTTTATTGAACAAAACAAAGAAAACCACAGTAACTCTTGTTGATGCACTTTAATGTTCACAATACAAGACACTTTTACAAAACACTAAAAAATAAGCAGATAGAAAAGAAAATTTTCAGAGTGGATGTTCCCAAATAACTAGGCTCTTAAAGGGGAACTCAACCCAAATGCATAGAGTAGTTTTGCTCATCCACATTGGCCGCATAGCATCATGTCAACTGTATAATCATTCGATGAAGGTTTTGAAATATCAAGTTTTTGCAAACTGTAAAAGTCATTTTTATTCATGCAATTTCTCAGTTTCACATGTTGTGTTTAAAAAAATGGATGAAACATACATTTTCCTACAATTTGGGTTGAATTTCCCTTTATATTTTAAATGTATTGAATAGGCAATAATAACCAATATTTCACAGGAATCTGTCATCAAGTTTCTTCACACAGTGATGATTTCATGGCTAGCTCAGTTCCTATTCTTGTGGATGCATCTTCATCTTCTTTCACTGGCAACCAAAGCTGATCAATGTGTATGTATGTGTATCCTCTTTTACAACAAAACCAAAATATTTTTAACATATTATTGTGGACTGTAAGTGAGGAAATATACCTGAAGCTAGTATGATGATTATCGCTTTGTTTTGTTGCATTCATTGGTGCGTGTATTTTAATGTAGATTAAAGATATATCCTTCTCTATCTTCCACCCTGGCTTTATAGATTAAAATCTGTTTTGACTATAGTAGACTTTCAACTATTAAAAACAAAGTATTATCACAGTAATAATACTTAATAATAGTAGAGATATATTCTCTGTGCTCTATGTTTTGTCTTGGTTGCATTGTCTGTATTCAGCAGCAGCAGCAGTACTTTGCAGAAGTGAACACATACTCACTAATATTGACAGAGTAATAAGTAGACAGAGGTAGAGGTACTTATTTAGCTGTTTGTGTGAACAAACCTAAACATGAGGAATGCATTGTTGTATGTAAAATAGTCATTTTGATTGTCGTTCAGCAGTGAAATCGGTGATGTTTTGGCGTTTAGTTTGTAGGAGTGTGATATTTGTTTTCACCTTCTCCCTGTATCTTACATTCATATTATTGGCTCTATATAAAAGTATATTGGCCAGTTTTGTTGGTGTTGCTGGTAGTGATTTTACGTGTTTCTTTTCCTGTTTTGTAGAACTTATTTTCAGTTCAAGCCACCCATTCTTTGTGGTCTGACATTATGAATCTGGTTGTTTCATAGATCCCATTCCCTCCTTTCCTCATACCTCTAACCCATCATAAATCATTAGAACAGACCATTAGATTGGTTTCAGTATAGAGACTTGGAAACTGGCTTGTTTAGCTGATAATCTGGTAAATATTGCACTTCTGTTGGACCACAAAGCTGTTTTAACAGTGTGAATGGCATCTTATACAATCATTTCTAACTAAAACTACTGTAACTCTCAACACTATAGTGAACTGTGTCGTTTAGAGATGAGGAACCAGCAGATGAACCATGAGTGTTAAAATCACCTTAGGCTTGCTAGAGAGTGACATGTAGAAACCTTCTCCCAACATGACAAGACAAGTTGTGTATAGAAATGAGTAGAAAGGAGAGGAATAAGGCTTTATGCGCTGCAAATCTCCAGTTTAAAGTAATGGCATCTTCTTTCACGGTTTACAGTGTGTGAAACATGTTCCTGAAAGCATTGCGTGATCACAGTGTCACAAAGTGCTAACATGTAAAAATACTAATACTTGTAAGCAGACAGCACAGCACCATTGAAAGCTAAAGCAGGAGAGGAAGTGCCAAGTGCTGAGAGCTAGCTGGTGTATGTGTCCATGAGAGTATGTGGTTATGCATTAATTAGCTTAATTAACTTTTAAGAACTCACTGAGGCTTCAATAAATGCTGGTGTGGCGTTTGCCGGGCTGGCGGTCATTTCCCGTGTGACTAAAGAGGTTGTTGTACTTGAGGCTGAGCTGGGGCAGTGTTAAGGGAGGCTTATGAGGCTTAGGGGTCAAAGTTAAGATACTGCTTGAACCCCTCCTCCCTCAGCGTCGCTCTAAGAACCAGATCTCATTCTGACGGTTGGGGTGAGCGGGGTTGGTGTAACCCGCCACGATGAATGAATCATTGACACACACATCGAAAGAGCCTAGCAGCTCAGCCATGGTGTTGATCTGATTCATGATGGTCACTTCATTGGTAGGTCTGGTAAAGGCCCTGGAGAAAAAATGAGCAGTTTATGACTATGAGGTATCAAAACACTGTTAGACATTAGTGCTAATTTAGGGAAGACTGTTAATTTAGAATATTTAAGGTAATATTTCTGTTTTGACTATAGTAGACTTTCTACTTTTTTTTTTTTTTTTTTTTTTTGTAACTGACCTTGTATATACAATAGTGGCAGGCCAGGTCTCTATGATGATCTCGCTGTCATGAGGTTGAGGGGGCTGGGCTTGGTGGATAGCGGGAAGGTAGTATGCCACGGTGACATCATTGGAGATCACAGAATGGTTGTCATTTGTACGTACAACTGTCAAGATGGGCAGCATCATGCCCAGGTACTCGCCTAAAGACGTGAAGGAAGCGACAACTGTCATTACTTACGTTACATTACATGCTTCCAGCAAAAAGTGGAATTCACACGGCCAGATGCTGATTGGCCTCTTGCTAACGGACTCACCTAAAGCGTTTTGCTCGCAGATGTATCTCATTATCTTCATAAAGCCATAGCAGATGCTCTGTTCATAGGTGTCCTCATGCATTGTAATGCAAGCCCAGTGGCCTTTTTCATAGTGGCGTTTCTCATACAGCAGCTCCCCACACTGGAAAAATATATACGGAGAGGATAAGAGACAGCAGAGCAGCAATACACGTTTAAACCGGAATAAATGTTCTGACCAAACTGAACGCTGAAAAGTGTGAAAAACACACATCCCACACAACTCTGCTACTCGCAATTAACAACATCCGAGGCATATTTTGTTTTGTTCTTGTGAGCATATGAGGATAATAATATTCTAGTAACTTCTAATTGGCATTTGACATTATTTTTGCCATTTATAGACTGGAGTGATTACAAAAAGAATTACATTAGTATATATTTCTACAATAATACATCAATAATGAAATAATTATGAGTCACAGCCATATGTGCAGGTTTATCTACACACAGAAGGTACACACATTGTCCTGAAAATATCCTATCCAAATGAAGCCTAACATGACCTGGTGTTCTGTAGATTGAGACTATTAATGCTCACTCACGTGCTGTCAACGTGATTTCCCTTAAAAAGCACAGTGCTCTAAGAATAGGAGGCTCTGGATTGTCCTTTGTTTAACCGGAGTCTCTGGCCAAGTTTAAATGAACTAATTATCTCAAACCAATTAGCTCTCTTTTATTTATACATTCCCCTAAGGAGGTTATACAGATTACTGCACTGGGTGACACCATCCTCTTTTGCCCTATAAACACACACGTACTGGAAACCTCCAAGCAATTGTAGCCTGACCGAGGTGTGTTCTGCATCTATCAAGAGGCCTGTTATATGTGATCCAAAGCAATAAGCAACAACAGGTTTTATAGAGATTTTGTATTTTAGTTTAAAAATAATCAGTTCTTACATATTTCCTAAATGAAACTAATAACCAGAACTAAAATCAAATTTACATCAACCACCAAGCAAAGGGCCTCTGGAACAGTTTGTTCCTCAGAGAAAATGTTTAATCTCATCATGGATTTATTTTCAATATCTAGGGGTTTTTGAATCTTCTTGTTCTGGCTTGTGTTACCCTGCGCAGTATTAATTTTCATGCCTAGTCCCTATTGTAGATACAGTTCAATGCTCTGAAAATATGTTAGTTCATTGCTTATCAGTTTGGCAGATTTTATGTTTTCATATAGCAAATGAAAAAGAATAGATTATATAAATGAGAGTCAAACAGACTTACTTTCTCTTTACGTGCGAGGAGGGTAAAAGGGACTTGTTCTCTCTCACTGCATCCATGGTTGTTGCTGGTTAGCTGTTGAATGGGTCCTGCCATATCTGTCAAAGACAAGCAAACCGCGGCTAATTTAAGACACAGTACAAAAAAAGAGTACTATTTACATGTTTAAAAAGTTTTCGATAAGAGCAAACAAATAGTCTGGTTCTTGTTTGCCCATATGTGTTTACTGAAGCACTTTTATGTTTGTGTTAGACACCTGAAGTCAAGCATCTTTTTCTGATCCAGACCCAAACTTTGGCTGTATGCATAGTTCTCAAATGTTAAACAGAGTAGACACTTTTAGCCTTGTACAGGATACAGTTCTGTCTCTTTCTTACTTTAACACACCTTGTTCTGAACTATTTCTGACCTCTGATTTTCACATAGATGTACTTCCATTGAAACTTATTCCAATCACATTATAACAACACCTACAGACTCCAGTCTCTAATCTTTATAAGACATTCTCACATCCAGTAATCTGCTGTCCAGCAGTGTTGGTATTTAGTTGGTAAAGGTTGGGAGAAGAGCAGGGCGCTGTGCCAGAGAGTAATGCTGATTAGAACTGATGGAGCCAACACTGGCTAAAGCTTTCCAAGGCCAGATACACTCTGATGTTATTAACTGAGGGGGAAAACAGGAGGCGACAACAGGAATTACTGCACAGAATCAAACCTCTCGCTGACTCCTTCATGAGTTTTACACAGTATTTTATATATCTACTATGTAATTTACTCCTGATTGAGCTGTAACTTGAGAACACTGACAAAAACAGATTTTTGGTACTAGAAGATAGGAAAAAAAAAAAAATTTAATTCACTGTTCCACTATGCTTTGGGAAATGATTGTCAGTGACGTTACGTGTAAGAAAATTGAATATCTTAGGCTCAAACATGCAAAATGAACAGTATGGTCCTTTAACATGTCCTTTATCAAACAAAATACTGCAAATGTAGGCGTGTGACTAGAGCTTTCTTTTATTATTCTATTCTGAAGGCATAATATTGCAGTCAAAGAGGCAAACAATTAATATAATATGGACCATGACAGTTAATCTTTGGCCATAAAGTGTATCAGTTCTTCTTTAATGCAATTTATCTATAACCCACATTAAAGAAAATGTACTGAATTAATAAAACACAAGTTTATATTTTGCTCATGTTGTCAGATGAAATAATGCCATGTTTTTACTTCGTGGAACTTTGAAATGAATTGTGTCAAAGAAAGGAAAATAATCATTTTGATCAATTCTGAAGAGAACATCTAGGTCATGGTGATCTGTAGTATTTAGTGGATCAATCATGTCTATGAACAGAGCTGGGGGCTTGTTTTTGTGTCACACAGATGATCTAGTCAGAATATCCCTTCACACAAATGGCTACTTATCGTGAAAAACAAAGAAAGGGCTGCACCTTGCCATCACTGAAAAACTTGGGTTGACTGAAGTGTAAGTAATAAACATCAATTTTAGTATGGGACTGTCAGCGAGCCACAGGGACGTTGAAACCTCATCATCAAAGACTACAATCTTTAGAACTCTTCATTTCATTGGAAGTGCTTTTCGTGTGTTTCGTTACTGCTTTTATTTTATTAAAGGATTTATTTTGGCGTCAACACACAATTTTTCTCATTCTTCTCTTTTTTCTTGTACACTGTAAATCATTGATTAGGGAGTGGCTCAGGATGGATGGTATGCATGTACGCCTGACAGAAACAGATTACCTGCATGTATGTCTCTAATGAGAGTGGAAAAGAAAACAATGCGGCCGCACGGCAGAACATACAACCTAAACCACTGCATGGTCACATGCAAACACAAACATACGTGTTCAAGTGCAATCACTTGTTTCTATAGCAGCAGCTATAGAACCATTCTATTGTTGCAGAACAGTCAACACATATAGTCAAGGTGTTCTGTATGTTTTTGTACCCAATGTTTCCATTCTATAAACTCTATAAAGTCCCACCCCACTTCCAGGCTAGATTGTATTCTCCCATTCTCTGTTATACTGTGTGTGTGTTTTTTTTTTTTTTTTTTTTAAATCAATCTGGAAATTCCGACACGATATCTGGATATTGTGTTCACAAACAGAGCTTTCAAAAACTACAGTTGTCTACAACAGCTGCAGGCGTTTCCCTAAGGGGCAAGTGCGACAGCATTCCGCTTCCAAAATTGGATGTTAAATGCACTTTTAGCATACAATATACAAACCATGTGATACACTTTTTTGTAATTACTAGAACCGTCATACCTCAAATGCAAAAAAAAAAACCCCAAAAAAACCAAAAAACGTATTAACACCCCAACATATCAAAATCCCTTTATGCATGGACCACATAGACCAGAGGCTAGTGAAGTATAAAGTACAGGAAACCCAGAAGTAGGGTGGGACTTTGTTTCTTTATACAACTAGGTGAGAGGGTACTCTATCTATGGTTTAGCCTAGCTTATCTTCATTTCATTAACCACATGTGTACCAACCTGAAATAGTCTCAAAGTGCCTGTTCAAGAAACCAAAACCACTTTGCTCGGAGGACGATGTGACGTGCATGTTTACATGCTTTCCTCGGGTAGCATTTGCTAACCACCTCAAGAACATTTTAAGTTTTGTAATATTAACAATCATTTATTGTGTAACTATTGAGGGAAACACAGGCAGATGTTATGTGAACAGGCTGCAGAAGCAGGATCATGTTTGTCTGTCAACTCATCAGCTGCAAACACACTTATAAAATCAAAAAATGTCAGTGGTGTCACAACTAACGGCAGAACCACGACACCAGCAAGTCATAAACAAGGAGTTTGTGTTACTTTTTATAAAAAAGTTGTCATTTATTGTAATTCTTAGGTGCGTTAAGGCACTTGCCAAATTTGTCATGGTATATTCTGTTTGCTCACAAGTTATTCAGCATTTATGGTGTAAAGAAACCCCGAAGATAAAAATGCATAATGTTTCAGCTGTTTATGAGAGCTGCCAGTCAAGAATCTCTGAAACTTTGGAACTGTAAATTCCATCTTGTTTATGAACTAGACAGTGTTTTCATCTGCATCTATTGGTACCTCTGATGATATTTTCTCTTCTGACATAATTTGTGTGAGGTATTGTTAATAGCTACTTCTTCTTATCTGTTTTTCTTTTTCTGCTTCTTCTTCTTCTTTACAACCATCTCCTGTGCTGTGGCTGATGACGTTTGTGGCTATGGATACCACTCAGCCTATGTCAGACGGTGTCTCTATTGCATTTCTTTATAGTGGTGGTAAGCAGTGATCAGACTTGGGTTTGTGGAAATAGCTAGCTTTGGCCATATCATGCTATGCTCTTTCCATTCACTGGCTCAATGTGAGACACTTGAACCTGCCTGACGAGCACAATGGTTATGCATGAGGTAGTACTTCCTCTTCCTCGTTTCACATGGAAGCAGCGCATTGCCTGAACTGGAATGTCCATACTATACATTCTATATTTGCCATCCACCTCAACCCAGCTCAGCACTCTCCATCTGAATTAGAGCAAAGGGTTTTACTGTGGTCTTGCCCAGTGTCCTTAGCTACATTATTCTAGTTCAGAATTTAGCAGCCAGACCCTCAGTACCAGTGCAGGCAAAGTATAATCTGTCTGAGTCAGAAAGCCTGGGTTAGTGCTTTCAAGCTAAGTCCTCAATTAGTGCTACAGTCTGAGGGCAGAGGGAGATGATTACTGTACATAAGATGAAATAATAAAGAGGGCTTTGATATTTCTTTTGCTGAATCTTTTGGTTTCCTACAAGCACGTTAGATATTGCATGAGTTTTGAAAATAAGGATATCAACCACCTACAGAAATAACCAACTGAAATGCAGTCAATGTTACTGCACATGGTTTGCCATTAAGACAGCTATATTCATTTTCTGTACACACACACACACACACACACACACATATATACTATGAGACTGAGACGTTGGATTGGGGTCCATTTTTCACTTCAGGGGGTGTGAGGAAGGTCAGCTCTGTGTGCCCTGTCTACATTCCAAACAGCTTACAAGTACAATAGGTCACGCAACTATACAAACACCACCAACTCTGCCTCTAAGGCAAGAACATAAAGTACCACCAGCTAAATATGTTATTGTTTGTGTTCCTCAGTGGGCTTGCTGCTTATCCAACCTTGCTCAATTTGATTTAACTGAGCAAGCAAAGGAAGATTTGCAGCACCGTCCATTTATGGGTTCACACTTCTATTCAAATGTTTGGAGATTGTAATGTTCTGGGTGCTGTCTTTAGCCTCAGGCACAGGTTAAAATCCAGGCATTTAGAAAGGAAAAAAAAAAAAAAAANAAAAAAAAAAAAAAACAACTACAGAAGCCTCTTTTACCTGCTCAGTCACAGGCAGAATGAAACAAAACATTCTGACACCCAAAGTGATAGTAAATAGAGAAGAATCAGTAATCCTGAGCAGGTGATAAGACTCACGATCTTTTGGTCAGTTTTCTAGGTCAGGCATAAGACTACTGGTGTAAACACACACAGCTGAGCTCAAGAAATGGCAACATAACTGTTAATGCAGTTGTGTTTACATTTGTTTTTTATTTTTATTTTTCACACGTGTCACTATATATACTGTACACAGTACATATAGTATTCTTCACCCAGAGCATGGGTGAAGAATGACCATCCTGTTTTCTTTTCCACAAAGGACTGGAAGTGTGAGTGGACAGTCTAACAAATTAATTTGATTATCTAGGATTGTCCAATGCATTTTCTGTAAGGCTAAATATGGTAGTTTCACATAAATAAATACTTTGCAGCTAATATGTTTGCTGCCTGCAGGTATTCATATTTTTTAATATTACTACTATACTAGTAGACCATTATACTACACTATTATAACAGAAGTATTAGTCTATATTACTAGTACAATAATTTCATGTCAGAAGATTTTTTCAGTAATAAGGGGTCACTGGTATTTGTTGTGGAGGGCAACACACTAATCCATGATTTTTCTAGACTGGATCTATGTGAAGACTGCCTTGAGATCACTTCCTGGCGCAAAACATGCTAAGCTTCAGCGTAGGAAAAAAAAAAAAGTACTACTTGTCCTGCAAGTCTCACTGCAGTTGTGGTCTTTCTTTATATACCTCAAAGTGGCTGGGACATGGCTGGAATAACAGAACAATACTAAGACTATACATTATTTAATTTTCCTTCATTTTCAGACTTATCCTTAATTTTTCTGAGTCTTACCAGGAGTCCCTCAATGGACCCTAGATATCCCATGACCACAGTTTAAGAAAGCCTATGTATAGTCTGTTGTTTTTCCCCTTTAACTTGCAGCTTGCGCGCTCATGTTTTCTGTTTGCTCTAAACTTTAGTTTGCATTCAACGTATGGGCTTTCTGTAATCACACTCATGCTCTGTGGAAGTGGGAGTACGCGGTTGTTTTAAAGGGGCAGGGTGTACTAGTTGGAAGTGGTTTATCTGGCTTCTTCCACGCTAACTAGGTCCCTCTGCGTGGCTGTGTCGAGCCCATAGACATTCTATATGAAGCTATAGCTAAGCTACAAGCAAACACGCCAGCAGTTGTTTATGCTTTATCCTTAGGTGAAACCCTGACTTTATATGCCAGAATGAAGGCAGGGTCACAGATGAAAGTTAAAACATAAATTCACAACGTATACATGTCAAAGAAACGTTTAATTTATCAGTTTTTTTCTACTTTTTTTTTTTTTTTTTTTTTTTTTTTTNTTTTTTACCTTGAGGGACTTCCACTTGGTGTCCCCTCGCTGCGTCCTGCCAGTAATGCAGCAGTCGGTCTGAATTTTCGTCTTCCTCCATGGTCTCACCCTCCTCTTCCAGGCTGCCGTTCCCCGAGTCTGACAGCGGGTCCTCGGTGAAAGACTCCAGGTCCTCCAACGTGATCATCCCGGGTCGGGCGGGCTCACTTTCCCCGCCGCCACCGCCGTTCATTTGGCAGCCGCCACAGTCCATTTTTGTTTGCGAGAATGCCTGTACTAAACTTATTTAAAAAAAAAAAAAAAATCCAAAATCACGAATGAATATAGACTAAGTTTAGGTTTTGTTTCAGTGCCAATCTTTTACTATTTTTTTTTCTTCTGACCTCGGTGCTGTGCTACACCGGATTAGGACCAACGTTACTTTCAGATCCAACAAGCAGCGACAGTGCAGCTTTTCAAGACGCATTTAGCCATATTCAGTTACGTTTATTATTACACTATATTATGAGTGAATTAAACAACAATTTTTCACAAAAAAACAACAAAAAAAAAAAACCCCACAAATAACACCCAGCAACGCCTCGTCTGTACGTGTGGACCAGCATGACGCCTCCCCCTCCGTAGCCGGAGAGAAAGAGATGTTTATAGGGGATGAGGGCAGACCACGTGACATGCGGCCCTCCTCCTCCTCCTCTTCCTCCTGTCTGGCACAATAAAAACCAAGACCCCCACCCAGAAAACAGCAAACCTATGATTGGCTGTGAAGATAACAACAACGCTAAGGTGCTCAGCGAGCTGCTGTCTGCTAAACTTAAACAGCAGTGTAGTATCGGTACTGAAGTTAATCTAGTGATTAATGGATTTCAACGTTTTGCACCAAAACTGTCCGTTTATTTAGCGTTGTAGCTGTTTGGAAATTAGATTCCTATGCCAGAATGAATGAATGAATGAGTTCAGTCATGCACATGCGCCCAAATTTAGGTCAATTACAATTATTTGAAGCCTCTGAAGTCTCATATCAGACAATAAACAAGTTCCTACTTACAGAGTAATAAAGGCTGTAATTTTTAGAGGATGCATGTAGTGCTAAAATTATAAGTTCAGTAACTGATCAGTCAGTGGACAGAAACATAATCTACAATAACATATCATTTTTGTGGAGTAAAAATGCCAAACATTTACTAATTAAAGCTTGTGTACAGCATGTGATATAAACGAGATAGTTCTTTTTAAATATTTGTCAGAAAAATAAGGAAATTAAAGACATCATTACGGGTTTTAGTAGCTTCTAAAGGGCATGTGTCACTATTTTGACTTTATTTTTGTTCTAATTAATAAATAGGGGAATAATTATTGGTAAATAGGAAAATAGTTGTAGATTAATTAATGATGAAAACAAGCATTAGTTGCAGCTCCAGATACATGAGTCCAGTTACAGGTACATGAGTTCAGGTTATTAATGACACTGTAAAGGTGACACCTGGTTGCACTTACTTATGTGATTATTTGCACCTGGACCTTTAAGAAATTAATGAGTACCTTGACAACAGGACACCCTACTGAGAGATAGGGGAGGGAGGGATGGAGAGAGTTAAGATTATGTCTGTGTGTGTCTCGCATCATTACAGAATAAGTACAGAATTATTATAATATAAAATACACAATAAGCTGTACGAATAAAAATAACTTGGAAGTCCTGATTGAGTTACACATGCTTGTATACTCTTCATTTGTTCATCTATGCACATATTTCATTGTTTTAATAATTAGTCTTTTAGCATGGGTGAATGGGTCACCAAAGTTTCCCTGCTGAGAATAATAAACAGAGTTGAACTTGTATGTTTGAGGACAAACTGTGAAGGATTTATGCTGATCTGTCTCACTGCAACAGCCAACCACCATGTTGCACCCTACAACACGCACGTACAGAGGACATTATATAATCTGTTATAGTTTGCGGGGGAGCTTCATGTAAATGCACACAAACACAGATACACATGCACTCTACAATACTCTGTGGGGAGGGAGACCTAATGGGCTCCCTGTCTGGCTTTTGACCGATTCCTTTAGCACCAATGCGGTTGGCTGTCCTTATTTCTGACATCCATGATATTCATAGCCAGACAATTGCTTTTTCACAGGCAGCTGCCTCTCTAAACCAAATACGACAGCAAGGCAAAAGCAATGTTCTCTTGGTTTTGAGTTGATGTAGTTAGTATGAGTTGATTTAGTTTTGAGTTGATTTAGTATGCTGGAATACTCCACAGTTCATTTATGGAGCGTTTTCCTTGTTATATTTGTCTCAAGCAGCAGTGATGGCAAGGCAAGGTTTACCATGGAGGCACACAGAAATTAAGAAGTGTCTTCCATTGTTGACATGCGGGAGTGAGAGCTCAGCTTTCTGTTGGTTTTGTTATTAATAGCTGTCTGGAGACAAGCTTTTCCACTCATTCTCAACGTCACCTAGCTCCATGCTCCTCAGCCAATCAGGTGGTAGTCCCTACTGAGCATGCTCTATGAGGCCTCCTCTCCTTTCCTCTCTCTCCTCTAAGCAATCAATAAACAGGCCACCGAGAATAACATATTTCCAGGTAGTGCACAAGTAGCCTCATCATTGAATATTAGGCATGTCACTGAGGACACTCTCCCTACTGGAGGAGTAGGGAGAGTGTCTTTCAGCACTGTGAAACTCTAAGTATATATCTTCTGGCCAAAAATGTGATCCAGATTTCAGTCACACTCCACCTGTCTCTTTTTAAACTACATCATATCTCCATCTCCATCACAGAACTGATCGGTGCAGTTAGCAGTAAAAGCACAGCAGATATGAGCAATTTGAAGAAAATAATGTTGCATACACTGGGAGCTGTGCCCATTTTCACACCTATGTGCACCTGCTTAGCCTTGTGAAAAGCTGGTGTGGCTGTCGGTTTGTTGGTTACAAGTCCCAAAGGTGGGAAACACACACTCCCATCCTGTTTGGCTGACTGAAAGCCATTTTTCACCCTGAACCACCCTTCTTTCTGGAGTGTCCATTCATGCCCTGCATTACCTTAAAGATTCTTCATTACCATCAGTGAATCATCCTCAGTATGATCAGATTGATACATTACTGTTGTTACATGATGTGGAATGATAGTGCTGGAAACTGCAGTCATGCTGGAATCATGCTTTCATTGGAACAAAGTTTTCCTTCTACACATTTTGACATTCATTCTATGTTGCAACCCAGGCAAAAACAGCGATGCCAGTACAGTTCTCTGTAATCTCATAATCTGAGAGAGAGAGAGAGAGAGAGAGAGAGAGAGAGAGAGAGAGAGAGAGAGAGAGAGNTTTTTTTTTTTTTTTTTTTTTTTACAGCCATTTGTGCTAATTCAGGCAGACAGAAAACAAGAAAACAATTTAATGATCTAAGAAATGGGGTCAGCATGTAATTTTTAAAAATATTTTTCCTGAAATGTTTGATCCATCCAGCTCACCTTCTGCTCGTCAGTGGTTGCAGAATGACATTAATCACTGTGATGAATCAGTGAAGCTGTGAAATATGTTGACATTTTGGCTTTTACCACTAGAAATTTGGCTAAACATCTTGTGTGTATGAATTGAGCTTATGCTGCCAGGGTTATCCTCATGACGTGGCAGCCTGATGTGTATGTGCTTGTTACACCGTTTGGAATCCATCTCAAGATTGGTGACTGCATGAACTGCTTTGAATTTTTATGATTGATTAATAATAATTGTACTAATTTATAAGTAAAAACACTAAATATTGCTTGTTGCAGCTGCACAAATGCAAAGTTTAGCTTTATCTCAGCTTTGGTGAGGCTAAAAAGATACAGAAGCCAGATCTTGTTTTATCTTAAAAATCACATTGTACAGCAGCTTAAATTATGGGGCAGTAAAGATGGATTTGTTATATATTACGTATAACCTACTTTGTTATATTTTACATGTCATAGGTTTTTTGGATATATTGTATGTTATAGTTTCTCAGTTATTCATCTTTAACCACCTGTTGCTGCCTGCTTTCGGACTGACACCATCTTATATTATAAGATGAAGCACAATCCCAACAACAGAAGCTGACCTTCAGATGCTCACATCTTTATGTTTAGGTGACATAGCAGCCAATATTGATTGAAAGGTCAGTGGAATTAAGGTTTGTTATTTAATCCCCTGCTGCTGCCTTTATAAGGTTGTGGATATGTTTCCACGTTTCACCTCAGAGCAGCAGGCAGAGATTTAACTGAAGTCACTCTACTGCCCAGATCCAATTTCAAGCAACATTTCCTATTTTTTTTTCCAGAACTACAAAACCACAACCACATATGATTCTTATAAAGTATAGCATAAGCCTGTATTTTTATTGTGAAACTATGAATGTGGAAACTATGACACATTTATTTTTATAAAAAAAAAATATGTTGTCATTCTGTGGCCTCCTTTGCAGGTCATAATTAATTTTGCTGTTTATACATTATGAACCCTTTACAAATCAAAAAAGAGAAATTGCTTAAATTATGTTGTTGCAAAATTTCATCCTTTTATGTATTGATTCCAAAAAGCCCAAGCAGTCCAGCTCTCCTTTCAGAGCAGCCTTTTATTCTGTTAGATTTCTAGAGCAACAGTTCTATGGAAGAAATTGAAATCATAATGATCCATTCTCTATTATCTATGGCTGTGAGGCTGAATAGGTATTGTCAAAATTGTCTGTCTGGCAAACTACTTCTCTTTCTACTATCTGAAAATGGGGACAAGAAGAATATAGTGTTATCATGTATGTTGCAAGCCCATTTACCAATAGAAGGCAGACCTGTGTATTTTAAAATGGTCATGAAGCGAGTGTGTGTGATCGGTGAATGCACTTTCCAGATCCGCAGGCTGTCGTTGTAGCTGGTGGGTCTGATGCATTTACCCATAGCATAAGAAATTGACTTTTGATGTAAATGTTTTTGTTACCATTCCTGTCAGGTGCTGGAAAAGTTTACATCCCGTCTGGTCCAGGTCAGAGTGATGGCAGACAAAGACCTGCGGAATCTCACCAAATACCAGCTAATCCTCGCCAGGGATCAGTTCCGCAAGAACCCGCCACCATACATTAAGGCACGGAGTCTGAATTAGCAAGAACTGTTCTCTATTTTATCATGTTCTGTCTACTACAATATACTTTGCAGTACCATGCTGTTGAATTTTCTCAAGATTGTTCTTTATAAAACAAATACTATTTGAAAAATGTTGTGTTTTTCTGGTATGGCCAGCTTTAAGTGGTGTTCTCTCTGCTTGACAGACAGCAATTCCAGTTTGCATCATGTTTAATATATTTAAGAGTGTAATCTTGTGGAATGTTTTTATTTACCTCACAGAAAGGAACTCCCAAATGAGAATCACGCATAAACGTATTTATAAGTTGTTTTGGGAAAAAACTGTGGTACAGAACATAAAGCTCTACTAAAATGTTTTGCTTACTTAAGGGGAACATATTGTGCTTTACTTATTTTTTTTTTGATACTTTTAGTGTAATATAGTAGGAAGCACAGTGTGTGTTTGCCAACATTGTCAAAGTTGGCAAAACTTGAGGTTGACACGTATAGAAATGCATGCATTAAGATAAACCCACAACCCCAGTTGCTTCATTTTAGATTAGTCTTTGTTTTTGCAACATCACAATGTCAAAATGTAACACATGAATTTTCTTGCCTACACACCTGGTCAGACACACCTACAAAGTATAAGACTAGCAGGCATGGTTTTGTCAGCATCTGTGTTCCATTGTCTGTTGGTGTTGTCAGCTCAGGCTTGAAGAGACTGGCCAATCAGAACAGAGTGGGCTTTTCATCAGGAAACCTGTACCTAAAATGGCCTGTGTTCACTCAGTGTGTACAGCAGTGCTGCAGCAAGGGAGAGTAAAAGTCAATTGAGATGTTTTTTTGCACATTAATGCATTCCAAAAGTTTCTACATAAACCCTTCAATGAAAATAAGAACACAGACATCTGTATATGTCCCCTTCAAATTGTTACCATTGCTGCCAGTGTACATATGAAATTCTATTTTGATAATAATGGAGATATGGGAACATTCCCATATTTCATATCTGAGTCCTGAATAATGTCTCCATCTCCTGCCATCTACAGGGTCCACAACAGGGAATGCTGGAGGGTGATTTTGCCATTTGTATCAGCCTGTACCATGGCTATGAGCTGCTGATGCAGATGGGGCTCCGGTCGCTCTTCTTTTACGTCCAGGGTATCATGGATGGATCCAGAGGTTGGTCACATGACCTCTAGACTTAAAGTGCATTTCCTTTTTTTTTATCCATTATCTTTATCAAACTAAGTGCAGGTAGGAACATTTCTATTTCACACATGTTTGCAAGCCTCAAGTAAATTACCGATTTTCACTAGCTCTGCTCTTGTCCTGAACGTAAATACAGAAGACAGACTCCCCTCATACACCCTTACCCTTACACCGCATACAATCTGTAATGTTCTGTGTTTAACTGTTAAACAGATATTTGATGTGAACACTTCTATTGTTTGTTTGTTTCAGAAATGTCCAGAGCACGGAATGAGCTGCAGAGGACCCCCATCTTCATGGATCTTTATCATGAGATGGAAGCAATGTTTGTGAAGGCATCTGCTGGTGAATGAGCACTTAATATTGCTTCAGTCAATATATAAATATATTCACCATGTCTTTTTTTGACTAACATCCTTTATAATTTATAATTTCAGGTCCAGATGAGTCTTTCATTTACAGTCACCCCAAACTGAAGAAACTGGAAGAGGTGGTGCTGCAGCATTTCAGAGGGTGGGCTGAGAGCTTGGCAGAAAACAATGGTGAGTTATTTTTTATAGCAGTGCGGTGTTGTGACTCATCCATTATAGTGATTGTTCTGAGATCAAGCTGAAGTGTGTCACTTTGTGCATGCCCTAACAAAGATGACAAATGCATGTTTAGTGTTGTGTTTTCTCCGTGTCTGTGTATGGAGAGTGCCTGTAACTATGGGTTTTGAACAAGCAGAAGCAGTGAAAGTTCAGCATACGTCGATAGCTAAAACTTTGATTCTAGATGTGATTTTAGATTAGAGTTTGTTTCCAGATAACATTGAATTTGGAGAGGACCAGATACAAAACGTCCCAAGACTCCAATCAAACAGAAATTTGTGAAAGTGCTAGAAGAAATCACCTCAAAGTTGCTGAAATACTTTTGTCAGTCTGCCTCTCTTTTTTGTCATTGCTTTCTAGCTTCAGCATCTACTGTCAGCAGACCTCAGGAAGTAAGCACACGTGTGATGATCTTTTCATCGTTCCGTGAGAGCGTGCAGGAGATCGCAGCCATGTTGGATCGCCGTGCACCCCTGATTAGGGTCATGACCTTTATGGGTCAAGCCTCAGCAGGGAAGGGGGTCAAAGGGTTCACCCAGAAGGAACAGCTGGAGGTAGAGCCCATAGGCCTTCATTTATCAAAGGCTTTACAGTAACATGTGATGCATCATAATAATAGAAAGTCTATATTGAAACTCAATTGGTAGCCAATTGGTTCCCTACCTATACCACCAAGTTCCTCAGTTACCATCAGAGTCCTCAATTCTAAAATGTAGTGGGGTGTTTCCACTCCTAAATTCTTACCTGCTTCAGTGAGAAAACTAGTAAGTCAAGTCAAGTTTATTTAGCTCAGTATCACATACAATGTTTAAAAAGGCTTTACATGCAACAGTTTCGGATCCAGCTGAGGCTCTCAGAAAACATGAGGAAAGTGCTCCCATAATAGACTTTGCTCATTCATTTCATCCATTTTCTTTTTCTTATTATTTGA
Source organism: Lucifuga dentata (assembly GCA_014773175.1). Classification (NCBI taxonomy): domain Eukaryota; kingdom Metazoa; phylum Chordata; class Actinopteri; order Ophidiiformes; family Bythitidae; genus Lucifuga; species Lucifuga dentata. The sequence continues at coordinate 92,894 of VXCM01001748.1, forward strand.
ATAAATTCCATTTTCAAGTTATCGGTGTCATCTTACTTCATATAGCAGTATTGTAAAAATTTATCTTGTAAAACACAAAAACTACACTATGTACAGATATCACATACAAAGCCTATATGTTTTCCACTGCTTTGCTTCTTTGTAAGGTGCACAGCATGAGTCCTGTCTGCATCTACTTTTGCATTGTTCTCACTGCTGGTTGCTCAGCATTGCTGGTTGCTCAACATTTCATCTACTAAAAACAAACCATTTTATATTATTTTTAAAAGGCACATTTTGCTTGACAGAAAACACAAAATTCCCATGTAAGTTTACAGTATATATTAATTATGGTGACAACCATGAGCTTAGATTGATATCATGAACAATTAAAATCATGCTGTTATTTGTAGCTTTGTATCAACTGGTCCCTTCTTTTGTAGGTGGTGCACAGGTTTCGCCAGGGAGGCTTCAACACACTGGTGTCGACCTGTGTTGGAGAGGAGGGACTGGACATCGGAGAGGTGGACCTTATTGTTTGCTTTGATGCACAGAAGAATCCCATCCGGCTGGTGCAGCGGATGGGACGTACTGGGCGTAAACGGCAGGGACGCATTGTTGTTATCCTGGCTGAGGGACGTGAGGAGAGGGTGAGTGTTTCCAGTGACTTGGATTTATGAAACAAAAAATGAAACCCTGCCTGCNCCCCCCCCAATTGACAGTTTGATGCTCCAAGAGTCGGCTGACCTAAAACTTTTCCGCAAAACTTTGTTCCCCTCAGATCTACAACCAGAGCCAGAGCAACAGGCGCAATGTGTACAAGTCCATCATTGGCAGCAAAAATGGCTTCCACATGTACCCCAACAGTCCCCGCATGCTGCCTGAGGGGGTGAACCCCAGCCTGCATAAGATGCACATTACCTGCGGCCAGTTTGATCCCCGGGAGAGCAGCAGACGGTCTGTCAGGGGTCGACGGTCCCACTCCGAGGGACGGGTGTCAATCATCCATCCTCAAAATCTGAGTAAGCAATTAAGCAGGAGTAGTTTTACTAAAGAGATAAAGCAAGATTCTGGTTTCACTGCCAATTGGACTTGGGGTTTCTTGTGTGTTTGTGTATATTCTGGTAGTGCGGCAGGGCAACGTAAAGTCAGATGGGTTTCTGGACAGCACAGAATATTCCCTGTGGGCGTCCACCATGAGGCTGCAGGACAATGAAGTCCATCCAACCCTGAGAAGATCACGCTTTATGTCCCTACCCAGTGACCTACCACCTCAGGTTCTTTCTTTCCTTCTTTCCTGCCATGTATCTCAGGATTCTTGAGCAGGGATTAAAAATATCAAAAACAATGTCACTGAATGTATGAGTCCATTTAAAAGTGATAATTTACCCAAAATCTTTAATGTTAAAGACGTACCTTTATAACCAATATACAGTAGATGTTTAGAACCTTCAAAATATCAATTTTAGGTATCTGAAGGGATGTTATGAGGTCTTGGCGGTTTCTAGAAAGATAGATTGAGGCTCATGGAATATTGTGAGACCCTGCATATCCCCCTCCCACTGAATTTGATGTTCCTTATATTACTTTCATATTATTTGATATCCCAAAGGAGGAAGTTTCCAAAAGCGGTCCACCGTCCAGAGAGCTGTCCCTGTGGGAGTGGAGACACTGGCAGAACAAAGCGCTTCCCACCCATCGTGTTGATCACTCCCTCCACTGTCAGCACTTCATTAAAGTGATGGAGCTGATAGACCACATGAGAGAGGAAAATCAGGTGAGAACTGGCCATTAATCAGCCAAGTGACGACGTGTGTTGGCTGTGGATCACCCTGAGTGTCTTTAGGAGTTGTGAAAAATAAATATGAAATTTTGCTTGGTCTTAGATTTCCTCTTACTTTGTACATGCTAGAAGCTAATGTACTGTTCAGCATGAAGCCAAGTATACTAAACTCAGGTCTTGAAAATGTTGAAAGCTTAGTCAACATGGCCATGTCAGTGCTGATTCAAAATATTCATGAATTTAAAGAACTTATGGTCTAGTTGTCTCACAAAATGGCTTCAAACATCCTTAGTTTCATTTAAAAAACAAAGTGTATTTACAGTGTATTTAAACAAGGAGAAACTAACTAACCAGACTGAAGGGAGTCTGCTGAATTACATGTGAAGATAAACCTGCAAATTCTCAGCATGATAATCAGGCTTGATGGTGGAATTGTGGTTTTTGGTAATAAAAATCTGTGTATTCAAAAGGGCATTTCCACATTGCTTCTGCTCTTTTATCTCTCTCTCCTCAAAAGAGATTCATCAAAACTACATCAGTATTTTCCTCCAGTAAACAAATCTGCTTTGTGCTCAACAAGGAGAACAGGAAGTTTCTTTGAGGCCGAAGTACTTCTGTTTATATTGTCTGCTGACTTAGTAGAAGCTTCATGTGTGGTCTTGCTAGTTGGTATCAATCTTGTTGTTTGAATGGATTGTTTATATTAGCCGGGTCATTGAATCTCTATCTCCTATAGGTACAAAAGTGGTCGGTGCATTAAATCTACAAAGCTGCTCTGACTCAGAAACTGCATGTATGTTATGTAGTCAATATGTGAGGAGCTATATCAAACACACGGATCTTTCATTATTCTCTCTCGCCAACCTGCTTTACATTTTCCTCACCTCCCACAGCAACAGACAAATGCAATTAGGCCCATTCATCTCACCATGTGCTATTTCATTGTTTTGACAAAACCCCCAAATCCTTCAAATTGGGTCAGAGATTATGGAGAAACATACTATTGGCTGAACGAGCAGTGGGCCCTTTTTTTTTTTTTTTTAAACTTTTTTTCCCTTGGGCTATTGTGACCATGCTAGAGAAGGAGAGATTTTCACCACCTGTAAAAACATAAGGGGATCACAATGTCTCATTTGCTTCTTTAGATCAATTCAGGTCATGAAATAGCCAGCAAAAGCCAGCCAGGAATTCCCATTCAGACATTTGATATTACACAAATGTGATAAAACAGGTGACCAACTGAGCAATTAAATTAGTGAAAATTAAAAAAAAAAAAAAAAACNAAAAAAAAAAAAAAAAACCTAGTAGTATACAGGAATGATATTATGAGCTTGATTTGTCTGTTAGGATTTGTGTTTATGTACAGTGGGGTCCAAAAGTCTGAGACCACTGTGAAAACGCTTCTATTTTGCATTATTTTTGAATTTAATAAAAGATTTTTCATTTCAAATGAAAAGATTATCTTAATAATTTGGGTGAAAAGTTGAGTCTTTGAAAAATGTACATGAATTTCAGAATATCTTAGTATTTGGTATGCCCCATTTTTACTTTAATGACTGCATGCACTCAAGCTGGCATGGACTCGACAAGTTTGTGCAAAACCTGATGACCCAAGTTATCCCAGCATTATTTGACAATGTTCCAAAGAGCTTCTTGTGATGTCAGACTTTCTGATTATTTCCAGATTTACATAGAAAACATCACGGATTTTCTATGTGGTCTCAGACTTTTGGATCCCACTGTACATACAGTATGTAATGTGTTAGAGGTCTGTTCCACTGTCTGTCTGCCAGACTTCAGTTGTGTTGATCCTGTTCTTTGAAGAATGATATTTTGTAGCCTTGGATATCCTAAATCTGTTGAACCCAAGTTCCTCTGTTGGGGAATAAGTAGTCTATGTGAACAAAACACTAAGAGGCGTTAGGAAGAGAGGGAGAAATTGGATCTTCTCATATCATACCAGATACTTGATAATTGATGAGTAGAAGGCTGCTGAGACATACTGAGTTAGAATCAGTATTCTACAATCTAAGCAAAATGAACAAGGAAGGTCGTACTGTATATATATATATTTATGTTTTTGTGTCCATCGGCTCCCCTGTCTTTGTTTGTTTGTGTCTCTTCCGTTGTCTGTATGTGAAGAGATAAATGTGTACAGTTGTATTCAATTCACTGTGTCCGGACTGTGTTGTTGTATGTCACATGCTGTGCCTTTATTATCTGACGAGGTAGAATCCATCATAGGTTGTGTCTTATCCAGGCCGTTTCTGTTTGATTCAGCATAAACAATTTAATTTCCATTATAGGAAACTGATACTGGCATGTTAGATTATGTGATCTATATTAGCCTATATTACTTTATAAATATTACTTTATTAATGTATAATTTATTTTACATGACTACCAAACAGCAGTAATATTAGATGTCTCTATTGTGTTTCTGTTCAGGTTTTTCATGTACATTGAATGATGCCGAATCTCATTTACTGCAGCCCACACAGACAAAACACACTTTTCAGAAACAATAGCATGCCAAATAACACACAAACGACCCCAGCTTTGTTCATGTTGAGCCTTCATCAGTCATGGTTTTCTTGCTTGGCCTGAATTTGCAGAGTGTCTTGACCCTCAGCCTCTGCTCCTGAAAGCAAATAATCCTCTTTTCTAGGAACCATTAACCTCAAAATCATTTTCTGTCTGGTTGAGTTCAGAATGGTGCTGAGATTTTCATCGCTCTCTCTCATTTTCCCTCTTCTTTCTTTATGATGAGGTGACACAGAGGCAGACCTCTTCCTGTAATTATGTAACCATTCTCTGAACAGTTACATAAAGCCAGGAAGCTGGGCCAGACCATGATGACCTAGATGTATAGTACTTGGCTGCAGAGGGGATGTACATGGGAACTGGAGAAAGAAAAAGGAGAGGGGAAAGACTTTTTTTAAATGTGGGGGGAAAAAGAATAGAGAAGCCACAAAGAAAATTATTTTTGTATAAATACCATATGTTTCATGATATTATACATTTAGTACACCATTTGCATCAACATAAACAATTACAGAAGCTTTGAGATACCAGCCATCCTTTTTTTTTTAAATCAAATTTCACTCTACCTTATTGTTACGTAGATTTGCCAAAGTTGCTCACCCAGCTGCAACTTTAATACTGTTGCATGTTTAGTAACAACACCTGATTGTATGGCTCATGTTCTTCCTCTTCCTTTGGCTTTTTCTGTGTTCTTATATTTATTCAATCTTCAATTGCCCTATCCAGACAAAATAAGTTGTAATTCACATGTAAGTCCACGTTGTATGCAGCTAGTAATATTTGATAAGATGTTGTAGTGTTTTATAGAAGAAGCAAATAGAGTATGTAGCAACTTTGACATAAATTTTGCTGAAGTCCTTTGAATCAGTAATGTTTGCATAGCGGGTGTGTTTGGGTACACCCTCATTGTCTTTGCAGACAGGACTTAGTATTTTGCGTTGGTTATTGCAATTGAGATGAGAATTTAAAATAGAGCCCTTAATCTGGTCATTAATAAATTGTGTGGCAGGGTCAAGCCTAATCCTGTATGAATCAAGATGAACTGATTTTCATTTTAGCAAAAAAGTATGTACACTTTCTAGATAATCACATTTTTTAAGTATTGTCCAAAAAATTCTTCAAGGGAGGAGCATGATGATAGATTTCCCAATATATTTGGCCGATTCTAACTGCTGGGAGCAGTGGGCAGCCACAGTGGGGTGCTAGGCGACTAACTCCAGGTCTACAGCCAAGTACCTCAGTCAAGGACAATAGCAGGAGCATTCAGCTACCACACATGTTTTTGATGTTGGAAACCCATGAGAACATGCAAATTCTTTGCATATATGATTAGGACCAGCTGGTACAGGATCCAAACTCAAGACCTTTTTGCTATGAGGACACAGTGCTAACCCCTGCACTACAGTACAGCCCTTAAATTACAATAAAATTCAGATTGTATGCTAATCTCAGTGACAGTTTAGATATATTTTAAAGTTGTGACAGAATGCTGCTTTCATTAATAACTACTGAGTGTTGAAGTGGATGTAAGTGGCTCCAATTTACATCTTTATGTCTTTATTTACAAAAACAAAAAGTTTTTAATCCATTCTGTTCCACATTGTCTATATTCATTTCTGAGTGGTTAGTGAATCACACAGGCCGTAAATTATTTTTGCTCAGTGTACCAGCCAAGCATTCCAAAAGACGTTTTACAGGTGTATGTTAGCAAACTAACAACATGACAGAGATAGAGGTATATAATAGATACTTGATAGAGAGGTATATGAACTGTAAACATGGCGTGACACCTTTTAAAATGGCTTGTTAGCACTGGGTGTCCAAGTGGAAACCTTCTGATTGAGAATCAAATGATGATAAGTGCACTGGCACCTAAGAAAGCAACATCAGCTGTACAGTATAATTCGATTCTTCCTGTGGCCTCACCAAGCTAAATTGGTGCTACAGTGGGGAGTTAAATCCATACTGTGTATCCAGATTTAGTGACCTGTTGCTGAAAAGACACAGCAGGCTCCTGCCAGTCCCATCAAGGTTTATGTGTGTGCACATGCGTGTAAAACGTTTACGTTTCTGCACCAATGCACACGTTTATAACCGAATAACCTGTTCTTTGACCAACCAAATGCGGAATCAACGCAACTCTGTATTTCTTGTGAAGCTTGATCTAGTACAGTCACATTTGAGCCCTTCTCACCTCCTCATTTTGATTTATTGCCTCCTTGACTCCTCCATATTCTATCATTGTCTCTCTCTCTCTTCATTATGCACCATCTCTTCCTTTCCTTCCCTCCCTCCCTCCGTATGCATGGCCTCATGGTCATAGATAGATTCCATGGCACCCTGCTGTCCAAGCTGGAAGCCACTCTAGATGAATCACTTCCAGGTCAAATAGTTTGTACAAATGGATCTGGCAGGTGTTAGATGATTATGATGTGTGTGTGTGTATGTGTGTGTGTGCATGTGTGTA
>VXCM01001748.1:99865-122728 GCA_014773175.1 Lucifuga dentata
GGGGGGGGGGGGGGGTGATTAGGTTTATTTTTATGATTCAATAGTGAGAGGAAAATCTTGTGTGACCTGGTTCAGATTGTTGTAGAATAGCTGAGTGACATTATCTAACTGCCATCTGATTCTTGCTTGATGTTTCATCAGAATTAGGAATGGGTATCATTCCTGATTGTTGGCTCATCCATTTTCTTATACAACCCTTCTCTGCTTGTCTGTTTAGGGGGACTGTGCTTATGAACAGGAGCTTCTTCCTTACCTCCATAAAGCTGATGCTGTTGGCCAACTGAAGAATGGCCGTTTGGACAAGACCATGAACAGGAAGAGATTCAAGCATTCAAGCACATTCAAGCCCTCTATTTCTTCTTCCTGTGACTTAGAAAGTATCAGTGAGGACGGACAGAGGGAGATAACACGAGGAACAGGGATAGTTTTCCCACTGGCCATGACAAAACGTGTTGAACACGAGACTGGAGCACTTTTTGATGACATCAGAAATCATGCGGGACCTTACGCATTTTGTCCACCTCCCTCAAATAATGATTGTCCAGTTGCTGACATGGATGATGACTGTGTCATTGTTGATGACAACAGTGTCTCTGAAACAGAGCAAACAGTCAGTGATCCTTTAAATTTAGACAATATTTCTGAATTGATTACTAAATTTGACAAAAGCAAGCCCAGCCAAGATGAAGACGCTGAACTTGATGCCATGTTCTATCTTCCTAAATGGGATTCTCCTCCTTCCTCTGCTGCCAAACTTTTTCCGAGGAAGCAGAGAGATGAAAGTTTCAGGATCATTGTGGCCAACGTGGCAGAGCTCCTGTCAAGATCTCCACCACCACTGACTTTAGACTTAGACGGTTCACTGTATGAACCTGTGCCAGCTGACACTGCTGTTCTATCTCCTCCTCCCTCTCCTAAGCCGATGGAGGAGAGTCGGGGGCCTCATCAGCATTTCCAAGTCAGCTTTACCCTAGATGTGGATGACGATGAACTGATGAGTAATGCAGACAATTCCTCCCCCAGGGCTGACTCAAATGAGATTCCAATGAATAAAGAGGACACAGAGGTCTATAATGATTTGGCTCATCAGCAGCCACATCAGCTACTGCCCCCTGATTCACCATCTGCCTTGGAATCTTTGGCCAATCAGGTCTTTGACGAGTGGGATGAGGTCTTTAATGATGACGTAATAAATGATAATAATGGCATCTGGGATGAGATGGATGATGAGATTGATAATAGCTCCAAGGAGGAACAGGTTGGTGAGGAAATGCAAGATTTAATGGATGGTGGTGTGAAAGAGGACAGGAATTCTCACCTGCTTCACCCTCCTCCTCCTCCTCAGCCTGCAGCGCAGCAGCTGTGTCGCCCCTGGATGGATGAGAGCATGGATTTGTTTGGCGATGATGAAGCCTTCCTGCACCTGACCATCCCAGAAATTCCAACCCTTGAAGACTGTGTCACACCCAATACATCATCCAAAGATATCCTGAATATTACTTTACATACACATAGACCAGTAGATACATGTAGCACTGTACACTCAACTGGCATCACAGATATACTAAACGCAGTGTGGCCACGTGATTCAGCCCATGGGAGCAACACAAATCACATAAGTCATACTGTGCACACTAACCAGGCTACAAACCCTCATAATAATGCACATTACTCAGAGCCAAAACATGAAAACACACCTGAAACTGATCGGGATGAGACGAATACAGACAATTTACTGGCAGACAAGGCAATTACAAGTCATTGTAAGTCTCCCACAATGCAACGAAATCCTGAGTGTTCTGACGACTCTCATGACTACTTCTCTATCAACTTTGACCTTGGTTATTCACTAGAGGACTCTGAAGAGGAAGCAGAATTAGAGACTGTCCCTGCGCCATGTATGTCCATCTGTCCCAGGCCTGAAAAGCAGCATGTACCCTCAATGTCTTCACCAGCCCTTTTTCACTCCTCCACTCTCTATCACAGCTCCCACAGACAGAGACCAGCTGAATTCAAGTCATCCACACCTCAAACCCTGTCAGCTGGGAAGAGAGACATTACCTCTCCTCTGACTTCACCTTTGCTGGCTAAAGGTCAGATTCTTACATCTCCCATCACATCATCAAGAAGCAGACGGATGCTGGTGTCCAGTCCCTCTGGACCTCAGACCCCGTGTTCTCTCTTAAGCTTGAAACGGAGACGACAGGAAGGACGCAGCACTGACGCAGATAGAGCAGCCACAGCCAGGCAGAGGCTGCTGGGTGAAGAACATTCTGACCCCCGCCAAGATTCAGGTGTGTTTACTCTTACTAGGGGTTGAATAGTTTCTTTTTTTTCATTTCCACAAATTAGCACATAACTAAATAGCAACAGTACATCCATGTGGAGATGTTGCTGCTATAATAATTTGAAATATAGAGTTCTGGCATTCTGACACTGACCCCTTTAACCCCAATGTCCAACAGTTTTAGCCAGTATACTGTTTGCTATTATGAAATCCTAAATAAAGAAATCAACTTTTTGCTGATAGATTTCCAAGGAGAATAACAAGGATAAAAAGTTAGATCAATATCACAACTTATCTTGATCTCTTTTAGAATATTCTGCCACTAATCTTGAAGTTTTAAGCAATCCCAAATCACAAGTAACATCTCCTGTAAGCCATAACATCTCTTACACAGGTCAGATGAGATACTGTCTGCATAACAAGATACATTCTAAAATGTTCAGATTCCCTCCACATTGAGCATTTTGTCTGAGTCTGATTTTGAATGAGTCTCTGTTCAGCTTTGAGTGTTTCCTTCCCAAGTTTTGTCCAAAATCAAGCTATTCATTTCCAATTCCCATTTTTCTTTGTAAGCCAAGCTGTTAAAAGATGTGATTCGTTGTGTTGGCTCACTTTGATTTGCTTCCAGTTTCCTCCTGCTGCATGTTTCTGTTTTATCTTTTTTTTGTCAGGGAACAGTGACAGCGAGGATGGTGTGGTTCATAAAAGAAGACATCGGAACAAGGCCAACCCTTTCTATTCTCCAGAAGAGGTGAGCAAGGCCTGCTGATGCACAACCACTCTCAATTTCTCCCTTTTGTATGGTGTATGAGACGCATTAGCGACACTCGGTTCATAATCTTGTATGTATATGTATGGGACATCCACACTCAATATAAATCATATGTTCACCTTTTCTTACCGTAAGGAACCAGCACAGGAGCTATCTGGTACACGTTTCAATCATTTTCTCGGTGCTTTTTTGTCATCATGACAACCATTTTGCCAGGTTTGCAGAGGCAGCTGTGGCAAAACATCTATTGACAACAGACCATTGACAGAATCATACTTTTTACAGGTATTGTGTACAGACACAAAATACACACATGTATATATATGTATAATATAAAATGGTTTGTTTTATGACAGTCCAAGACCTCCATTGATGTGGACTCCCTGCTGTTAGTCAACAGGAAACATGCAGCTGCACTTAATATAGTAAGATTTGCTTTATTCACAACATTTTATGTCCTCTGGTTGAACTCATTCAACACAGTTGATATGATGTATATTTCTACCTTGTGCATTACTTATAATGATGATGTCAGCAGTTCTAATAATGTAATAATATGCAGCATCACAGCACCACAACACACTGTAAGGTGTTTGTCTTTCCTGACTGTTCTCCAGTCTGATGAAACGGAGGGGGAAGCTGTGTCTGACGATGATTTCCAGAGTGATGCTATGTTCATACGCAGATCCACAGCACATGAACCTGAGAGGCAGCGGGTCCGGCAAGGCAAAACAAAGGTCTGTGTGGTAACAGATGGCCCTACAGGATGAATCAGAATCTGATTGTGTCGTGCTTTTTTTCCCTCATATTTTTATGTCAAAATGCAATGAAGGAAACCTGTGTTGTATACACCAAACCTGCTCCAGATATTGTTTGTTTTTGCTTCAATGAAAACAGGATAAAAATGTTAGATTGTGAAATATAACATTTCCCACAAATGTCACTTGCTTTCTTACACAAAATGTCAAGTCCATAAAATATCTCAGTTGCACGAATGCCATCAGCATTCGTTAACATTGACATTTTCCTGCGTTCCTTTGTTAGCATGTCAAATGCCAAACAGGCCGTCAGTTCTTAAATGAGGAAGCAGAGCTGTCAGAGGAAGAGGGCACAGAGGTGTCATCTGATGAAGAGGATGGGGACGACCAGAACCAGTCTCTTGAAGGCTTTGTGGTGGATAACACACACCTCTCGCAGGAACTCAATGGTAAGGACTGTGTTTATTCTAAGAGATCAGCAGCTGAGAAGCAGTATTTCTGTGACACCGATCCATACTTGAGGAAGATATTACGTCTGTCTTCAGCAGGGCTGCGTGTCAAAATGTTACGTTTATGCTACTGACCATCATGCATTCTTACATACAATAATCTGTAAATGGTATCAAAAATGCAGTGTCTTTACCATGAGTCTTTCTCTATGAAATACGATTTAAACCTATCATAGTCAAAGTACTGGTACTTATTGTACAAGTTGAACATTTTTTTGAAGGATACCCATCCTTGATCCTCAGAGAACTAGATTCTAGATCAGTCAGCTAATGTAGGAAGTGTTTCAGTTTGAAGCTTAAACAAACATGCTTTGAAAGTCACCTTTTGGCTTCCTGTCTGTTCTCTTCACATCAGCTTCAGAGATGCAGGGAGTTTACCTGAAGTCGGTGAGAAGCCCTGCAGTCGCTGGCAAGTTCAAAATGTCCTACAAGAACCACCATAACATGAACATCTTTTCCCAGGTACATACATACATACATTTATATATTTTATTGTTACATTTGATGACTTTAGCTCTGATTTATGTTCCTAAACCTTTGGTGTCAGGTGCCTGAGATGGATGAAACATATGCGGAGGACAGCTTTGTGGTGGGCAGTGATGTGGAGGAGCTGGAGAGCAGCGAGGAAGAGGTTGAAGATGTAGTTGAACTAATTCCTGAAGTTTCATATGTGGATGGAAGGAAGCAGTATGCCACTAGGCGGTGTGTTTTTCTGCACAAAATAGGGGAAGAAGCTGGAGCTGGAGGCAAGACTTGGGCTCAGTCCCCACCAGAGCAGAGAGCTGGTGTGAAAACCAAGCGCTCCCGTATCATACATGTAGAGGATTCTAGTGAGGAGGAGACGGAGGAAGTTGGCAAAGAGAAAAGTCTCATGACAGGAGGGGATGTTGTCTCCTTTCATCCAAAGGTAATCCAGCAGGACACGAAATCCACCAAGCCTCAACAGCCGCAAAACGCTCCCTCCTGCTCTTCAACCATAGCATCCAAAGTATCATTACTGAGCAGGGAGAAGAGGAGCTCAGCAAGTGAGGAACAACAAAAAGAGAGGTAATGAATACTTATATGGATTCACACAAACATACACACACACACACACCAACCACTAGAGCATTGTTTATGCTCTCCTGCAGATGTCGCCAAAGCATAGAAATCCAGCATTTGGTCTCTGATGAGCTGGATTTTGTGGAGTCAGAGTCACTGTTATCCTCCAGGAAATCACCTCAGGTATAAAAGAAAGGAATAAGATAATATATTTTCTCCTGCTTATGTGGTGTGAAAATAAGAGATGGTGTGCCAAAAAAAAAAAAAAAAAAAAANTTTTAATCCGTTGGCTATTACCTGCATTAAAATCTTTCCAGGCTCCCCCATCTACCTCCGCACTGCTTCAGCCACAGAAAGCCCCCAGACAGGACTCATCAGTAGGCAAGTCGCCTGCTCCATGTGGGCCCTTGTGTATTTTGGTAGACAGTCGCTGTATAAGTACAGGACTTGAGCTGTTGACCAGTCTGCGCCAGCGCCATAACGCCACTGTGCACGTCTGCTCACTGGATGGCAGCTATTTCATTATCAGTAACCGTATGGCGGTGGAGAGGCACAGCCAATCAGATTTGGCTGCAATGCAGAACAGGAAGCGACTGGCTGGAAGAGTGGCGAGCTTGCAGGAACTGTTTGAGCGTGTCTGCCTGATTGTGGAAAAGGACCGAACAAAGCCAGGTCAGTCAGCCTTTTGATTTGATGACTCAATATGCCATATTTAATAATAACAGGGTTGTGTGAGTGATTTTTTAAGGCCTTTATAGGTTTTTAAATGGTTTATGCTTATGATATTTGAAGTTGGTGTTATTAAGTAAATACTATTGTGAAGTTCTGCTTTTGAGTTACTGTGTGAGATTATATGTGTTATGTTCTTGTAACTCTCCCAGGTGAGGCATCACGTCCGTTTCAGAGAACACGTTACTATGACAGCACGATGGCAGCTCTGGTACATACTGGGGTGCGCTTGCTGTGGAGCGATGGTCCTGAGGAAAGCGCCACCTTGCTGGCAGACCTGGCGTGGCTGGAGCAGCGTAAAGGTCAAGGCATTGCTGTACCACTGGAGGTCAAAGGGCAGCACAGGCAGCAGGCACTGCAGCTGTTCCTAAGCCTGCCCTCTGTCAGCTATGTCCACGCACTCAACATGAGCCACAACTTCAGCTCAATCGCACAGCTAATAAACAGGTAAAGTAACTGCGTATAATAAATGCATGACAAAGCAGGAAATGATTTGACACATACCTCAGAGAATTGTAGAGGTAAAGATTTTTATCCATTCTTTCCCTTTTCATATGTGTAACCTCTCCTGACATCCTCTGCAGTCCCATTGAAGCCATACAGAAAGGAGGCTGTATGAGTCGACCCAGAGCGGAGGAGATCTACCGCTTCCTGCGCTACTCCTGCGACTCCTTTCTCATGAACACATCAGCAGGGAAAAACAGCTAGCAGCACAGCAGAGAGGGAATTTATCTCATGCTGTTTTCTTACATTCGTAGCCTCACTGTGGGACAATAATCAACAGTTGCTATGCTGCATGCTGCTCCATGTGATATACTTGAATGAAAGAGCCTCGGTATATTGGCTCAACTTTCTTGCATAGCAGGGTAAAGGGAAACCCCACTTACCCACCCTATATTATTCTATACTTTCCCTTATGACTGTAGAAGATGATGAACTGGCATGAATTCTACCAGTGCAAAGTAATATTTTGACTTAATGAAAATCCTCATAGGAACTCTAATCAGTATTTGACAGATACTTTAATAATTTATTTTGTTAAAATAATGTATTCATTTGTTTATAAATGATTAAGTATCGTCAGATTTCCTCAATAAACAGCTATTTTTGTACATGTTTGTTTTACAGAGTCTGTGTTGGAAAATGTCAGTGATACTGTGATCAAACTGCAAGTAAAAGCTGTGGTATCTACTAATCACCACTAGAGGTCAGCCTTTCATCTCTTTATCACAGACTGGTTTTAGTTTCTCCACTGATGCTCCAAAGAAATTAACATTTTACATAAACAAATCCTATAAATGTGACCCTAATAAAGAAATTAGTAATAAATACTGGTAAAGAAAAGATGAATATGTTCATTTATGCAACAAATAGCTAAATTATTAATTTTGTCTTCGTACCTGTACTCCTAATAAGCATCTTTCCAAAAATGACAAAAATATTTGACTTTTATTTAAGTATTATTTGAAACAACTACATGCTGCTCTGACAAAAGATACTGGAAATAAACAAGTACAGAATAGAATCAACATTATCAGCAGCCCTTCTACAAAGATATCAGCATTCATGCATCATTCAGTCAGGCAGACCAAGCAGATACATTTACAGCATAAAATGACAATACAGGATTGTAATTAGGCAGAGACGAACATGAAAAGAATGGAAACTTTCATTATTAGATTGAGGTAAATGCAATAAACTAAAATGTAGTATGACCTTTAAAAGAAGAGGGAGGTTTAAATACTTTAATAACAAGTTATCTGTTTTTCTCTACGCTGTAACAGTATCAAGCAGTTGTTGTAAATTCAAAATATACAAACTAAAATTTATCTTGTGGCAGTAAAATGAAAAAAAAAAAAACNTTGTAAATTCAAAATATACAAACTAAAATTTATCTTGTGGCAGTAAAATGAAAAAAAAAAAAACTCCCAGGAATTTGTTTTTAACCTTACACATGCTAAATACCATAAGGTGCTTTCTTTGGACAATGTCCTGAACAAAACGTTGGTAAGCGCTTCTGATTTGGATCGTCAAATAATGCAACATTTCAAAGAAATCACATCTAAAATTTTCTAAGTTAACATGTACATAAATGCATCTGTCAGGTTTCTGACAACCCGAAATGGGCCGTTACTTTATTTTCCCCATTACTTTCAGAAATCAAACATCTCACAGGACTTTTCGTAGAAGGATTTCACTACTTACAGTTTTTAGTCTCTGAAAAAAAAATCATAAATACATAGCTATACAACATTATCTACAACAATGTACTGTACATGATTTCTTTGTATTTATAACCATGAAATGTTGTGTTCAGTAAATAGTGAGGATATGACTTGACCTTGAAAAACACGATGGAGCTCTCACCTGTTTCAAACTGAGAAGAGAATTCATTAAATCATACTGTCGTCACTGTGTGCAGTTTGCAGCAACTGCCTGCGTTCTCGACAGTCAGGCACCCGTTGTTTCTGTTGACAGCATTTATAACATAGATTCCAGACAAATACTCCACCTTGACCTGAAAGCAGCAACAAAATGATTTTTAAATTTTTTTTTTTTTTTTTTTTTNGGGGGGGGGGGGAATGACTGTAACTGGCAGTGTAACTGTTGTGGTAACTGTCTAAATTATTTAAACCTTTAAAAAAATATACAAAACCAAAGACTTTTAACCATATTTACAAGTGCAGTTGTCATAAAATATACAGTATATATTACTTAAATATTTGCTTCCTAGTGGACTGAAGCTGCATGTTGTCACTTCTGCCAAGTGATAACATGTGGAAGCTTCAGTCCACTGTGGGTAAGCACAGTGGATCTGTTCACATTTCTCACACCCTGGTAACCAGTTGACCAATCACAAACCTGCAATAAGCTGCAACTTCCACCTTTACCTCCACATTAAAACCACAGAAGGGAAAAGAGATTTTCTGCCGATGGTTACATGCTGGTGGGCTGAGCCTGCGGCTGCAGGGGGACGGCCTGCGGCTCAGAGTCCTGAATGCTGCACTCTTCCCCGTTGCGCATGTACATTAAGAACAGAGTCACAGTAGCAAATGTGGTGGCGTTGACTGGAAACGCACGAAGCAGAGTGGACGTGAGCCCGCGTGTGAACACCCTCCATCCTTCTTTCTTTAAGCTCTGCCTGATGCAGTCCATGATACCGTTATACCGGTTGACCCCGCCAACCCCGTCTGCTTGCAGGCGCGACTTGATCACATCCACAGGGTAGGTGGAGAGCCAGGAAGCGATGCCAGACATGCCACCGGCAAACAGCAGCTTGGGGATCATGTAAGGGTCCTCCGGTTCGCATCCCAGGGAACGTGTCATGATGTCATAAGCAAGAAAGTACACGCCAAACCCTGGTGTCTCGCGGAGCAAGGTGGTCACCATCCCACGATTAATACCTCGAATTCCCTCCTTGTTATAGATTCTCAACAAACAGTCCAGAGAGTTCTTGTACATCTTCCTCTTGGACTTCTTTTCCCCGGTCCCTTGCATCTGCATTCGTGTCTTGGCCAGCTCCATTGGGCAGCAGATGACACACTGGATGGCTCCGGCAGAGGCTCCAGCCAGGAACTGGTTGAGTGGGGTGTCACAGCCAAGCTTACGCATGGCGTTGCCCTGGACACCAAAAACGATTGCATTGATGAAGGTCAGACCCATCATTGGAGAGCCGATGCCTTTGTACAGACCAAGTGCCTACAGACACAAAGACAAGTTAGTCGAGACCATAGTCATGCGATAAAAACCTAATTCAGTGATAATTGTCGCTTTTGTTGTGGCTGTCAGAATCATAGTTTTTTAGTCTCTAGTAAGTCCATTTTGGTCCAGTTGTGACCACTCTTCAGTTTTCACATTTCTCATATTCTCTTGGAACATTTACATTGTGCTTGCACCAACAATTCAGACAGTCTATCTGATCTCTTTGTACCTCTGACAGTTGTCTAATTGTAAGTTCATTCTAGTAGTCACAGATGAAATTGTGCAACATGCCAAATAGAAATGTTGAAATGTACTGCATAGCACAACTGTGGTCACAAGTACACCTTTACCACACTCACTAAACCGGCTAAACAGGCTATTCACTTGACATTACAGCCTCAGAAAATTAAAAAAAAAAAAACTCCACAAACATCGATTCATTATCTTAAACAGTCACAAAAACTGAACATTATTTGTGTCTCCAAACTGCTATTTCTTACAGACAGTAGCAGGAAATCCAACAGAGGAACAGTGGTAATGTGTTTGCTTTCTTTGCTTGACACAGAGAACAGGGACACTGCAGAGAAAGTCAGATGCCAAAGGTAACGTAACAGAACATCCGTTCACGTGTCGAGTACTGAAGCCTGGAAGTGTTTGCAGCAGAGGCAGCATTGGAATGCTTGCAAGCAAGTACAAATACTTTCGAGCCTGAGATTCTATCAAGGCCTAAAAATTATCTTATGCTAAATTATGACAGCTTAATGAAAGAAGAGTTTTTAAACCAGGTAAACTTCAAATGCAGAAACAAAGTACACTTACTGTGCATAGGTACAGTTCTGATGTACTTTACATGAGTATTTCCATTTTGGGAGACTCTTTTCCCCCCGACAAATCTATTGTACATTTGGTATTGTTACACCACTACATTTATCAGATAGCTGTAATTACAAGTGAGTTGGCAGATTTTATATTCAACATAAACATCTAAAATATTATGGATATGATCTTTACTTTCTTCCTTTCCTCTTTATTACCTTGAGTATTGTATTATGGAATTACAGCACTGTGGAAATACCGTCCATTATGAATGAGAGCGAGCAGCCTCCACTTAGCTCAAATGGCAAGCTGTCCAAAGCTTTATTTAGCCCATGCAGGAGGAAGGTCCTCTGTGACCCTGGCTACAGACGTGTGTACCCCCCACCCCCAACACACCATTCTGACAACACACTGCTTGATCTTTGGCCATACTTATGTTTAGATAAGTGACACTTTAATTAGTGCATGGGCCACTCTGCTCATGCTGAAAACTCCACACATTACTTCACAGCCATAATACTTTTAACGATTGACCACTTGGTTTGTATTTTAACCAGTACAAACATGAAGAACATGTACAAAAAAAAAAAAAAANAAAAAAAAAAAAAAAGAAAAGCAGCACCACTTCCACTGCTTCTGCTTACCGACTCCTGGCGTATGATGGACTGGAAACAGTGAATTGTCCCACGGTAAAGAGGTTTGTCCACATTTTGAACTTGAAGCCGCACCTGTGGGTAACAGCCGCATGTTAGCGCAATAAGAAACAAGACTTTGACAACAATTACAAATCAGATACAGATGTTTAAAGGCAAACAAGCAGGCATCAATGCTTTGAAATATTAAATTCTTACATGAAAACAAAAAAAAAAAAANAAAAAAAAAAAAAAGATGTTTAGGGTGCAACACATATATAGAGAGAGAAAAAAATTAACAGAATGGAAGTTGTATCAAAACAAAAAAAGTCTTCGTTGGTTTATTTCTACAGCTCAAGACAGGACATTGGTTGAGAGAAAGAAGACCTGGAC
Source organism: Lucifuga dentata (assembly GCA_014773175.1). Taxonomy (NCBI): domain Eukaryota; kingdom Metazoa; phylum Chordata; class Actinopteri; order Ophidiiformes; family Bythitidae; genus Lucifuga; species Lucifuga dentata. The sequence goes on from VXCM01001748.1 coordinate 111,505, forward strand.
CGTACTTACTAGGTCACATTTCCGTGGAGAGGTTGTATATTTCTCTCCCTCATCTACAACACAGTGAAACTGTTGCTGTTAAAGACAGCCACCCCCAGCCCCTGACACCAGCTCAAACACAAATGACATTGAAAGCAAAGCATACAAGACCTTCAACCAGACCATTCACCGTCCATGTACGTATGCCTCCAAGGGGGAATTTTAAACATTTTTATTCTTTATCTTTAAATCTGCCCTTAAACAAATCTAGTGAATGATTTATGATGGCAAGTGTTTAACCAGCTAGCTTGTAATTCTCTTAACTTAAACCTGCACTAGGCGATTTCTCATATCTGTCTCAAACGAAACTGCAGGTTATGTAAGTCATGACATGTAAAGCTTAACCTTCTTTCAACAGAACTCTTACTGCCATTCAGAAGCATTTCTTTGCATTGCAATCTTTTTGACAGGTTCTGACTTGTTAACTTCATGAAAAACATGTCAGGCTACTATCTACACTTGACACCAATCCTAAATACTAAGTTTCTACAGATCTCCTCACTTAATTGATCTACTCTATGTTTCATCTAATCATTTGGACAATTTGAATTGTGTATTTGTTATATAAAATCTTGCCTGGTGCAGGCTTTATCAAGCAGGTTGAAGGAGGACTTAAGACATACATGTTAGGTAATGGAGTAAAACAGCATAAAATCTAGGTGCTAAGATACTTTCTACAACTTGGATGATCAAAACTGACTAAAATGTATGTAAAATTGGTAAGATTACAAATGGTTACATGGAAAACTGCTGAAAAGTGAAGTGACAGGTTCACTGAAACCCAACAGGTTTCAATGCAAATAGAAGCTTCTCATTTGAACTTCAAGGTGCACTGTTACAGAGCAAACATACAAGCGACTTCATGAGCTGGAAGAATATTCTTAATTCTTCTATTTAGCTATAGGTTTCTGACATCTAAAAGTAATTTTGAGGACAAAATATTAAATTATATCAAAATCAAGGAATACGCAATGTCCAAATGAAATCAGTTAATTGAATTTAAAAGTAAAATATGTCTAACAATTCAACAAGTATCTTCATCCCAATGATATTCATACATAAGTAGAAGGTTTATGCCTCAATCATCTGGTTCATGACTGTCTACCTCTAGGTTTTGTTGATTCAAACTCTGCTGGTCTGACTTACAAAGTCACTATAACTAGATCAGGAATACTAGATCATGTCATTGCCGAACACGAGTGAACAATAGTGATGGAGGAGAAACCCACCTTCACAGTGTCAAAAGGGTGTCCAACCAAAACACCAGCAGCACCTGAAAAACATTGTGGAGGAATTTACAATTGTTAAAAAAAAAATAAAAGATGAAATGCTAAAATAAATTACTGCCATTTATGCTTGTTAAAATAATGATAAAATAAGCTTCAGATAAGAGTCCTGGGGAAAAATCTAAACTTACAGTGTACATATAGTATAGCCTGATTTTTAATTTATTCTAGTGATATGTTGCAAACGCTATTTGACTTGATCGAGAAGGATTGTTTGAGTGGCTAACATCAGCAAACAGTCTGTCCACCCCGAGACTGAGCAAAGTCACTGCAATGACGAAAGCCTGGCAGCGTCCTGTCCTTGACTTCTGCCAACAGGAGTTAAAATCATTATACAGCAGTAACATAAGTGCATACAATGGTTCTATCATTAAAGGTATCTCATCTTTAAACTGAGCAAAATTATATTTCTAACAAACAAAACATCATTTGGTTATTGCTTTTTACAACATTAAAGCTACAACCAAATACCATACGCTGATCAACTCCAGAAAATAGCTGTCTAATCTAGATGTACTTTGCCCAAACGTCAATTTTTCAGACATGCACCAGTCTATGGTTGTGTCAGCCAAAGCTTCCATTAAACTTTCCCAGTCTAACCAGTGATTCATGTCTGGCCACATTCTTCCCACCAACACGCTATGAAGTGATAATATCTCCTTTGTTATGATGAAATTCCTGCTCTATCTCAAGTATGTCTAAATACCATTAAAGCACTTTGGAGTGTGAGTTGGGCAGAGAGATTTCAGGACAGTTTAAGAAACAGAACATACTGTAAATCAGCCTTTAGCACAAAGCACAGACTGATGCAGAATGAAATAATACAAAGCACCAGTCTCACAACCTTGCACTTTTTAAGATACACAAACATGCAGATAGCATGATTTAACACATGTTCAGAGCTGATCAGCCTATATTTAATGGGCTTAAAAGTTTAGATCAAACATGGGAAAACCATGTAAATCCAAATGCTTGAGTACTTTTTGTGGAGTGGTCATAACTATATCACATCTCACTGCATCACAAACTGACTTTGTGACATGTTAGACACCTGATTTTACATGTTCCCATGCAACCCACATTCAATGGATGAGGGAATATCTAGTTAAAGTCAAACCTGAAAAGATAATGCACACCAAAAGGTTCCACTAGGAAATTCAGGATCCCTTCTTTGGACATGCCAAAAAGACTTAATCTCCCAGCTGTAACTTATCAAGTCAAGTTTATTTGTACAGCCCAGTATCACATATAATGTCTCAAAGGGCTTAGACCCACACATTAGAGGTTCCTGAGCCAGCCCAAGCTCTCTAAGAAGACAAGGAAAAACTCCCTAAAAACCTTATTGTATAAGGAAAATGGAAGAAACCTCAGGAGAGGCTATTCAAAGAGAGATTCCCTCTCCTCAGATGACTGGGTGTGCAATAGGAGCTGCAGGTTACTACTATTAGTACATCTATTTACTACTATTTACTTCACACTTAAAATTTTATGCGATGAAAAAAGTCACAGGTCTGAATTGTCAAAGGCTCTGGTGTGTATCAGTGAACAAATAGTCAGCATCTAAACACAATATAACTTTTAACCTTCTGGTTATGGTAGCATGAATCCAGACTAGTTTTAGGGCAATAAGCACGGCTACACTTAGCACAAATCCAGCTCCAACTCTGTCAACAAATTACTGTTGAGGATTTGTCAATCTCTCAATTTACATTATTAGAATTTCGACAGAACCTGTATCACACCAGAGCCTGTGAGTCTATCTGAGGGGTCTATGGTGTGCAGAGGTTTGGGGAGAGCTGGCCTACTACGCAGACAAAACAGCTGGCAGAATTCCCAAGAGCCAGCAAACACCCAGAATAAGTACCTCCTTTATATTTTGATATTTGCAACTACTGGGCTACTCCCAAAGCTGGAATGATTAGGATTATTTCACAATGGACCATAAGAGAGGCGGTTAAAAAAAAAAAAAAAAAAAAAAAAACACATGTACCTTTTCTAAGCTACAAAATACTTTCAGGATGCAGTCAGTAAAACCACCCCCAGTGCTCACACAGGGAGTGGAATGTAATTCCACAAACTGCACCTAAGAGTTCACATTTAAGTCCATTAGTAAACTTAAATGTGGAAGTTCCGCATTTAAACTCATTATTGGCTATTCTGCCTGGTTTGTAATGTTTGTGAGACGTGGCAGTGGGTAACAAATCACTGCGGTAGCTTCCAGCGTTACTGTGGAAAAATACAAGCAGGCTAATGCTAATGCTAGTTGTTAGCTGCAACTTGTTAACCTAGCTAGCTAACGTGGATACTAGGTTAGTACTTACCTCCTACGCAGCCAGCAGCGAAGTCCAGTGCCATTCCCTTTAATATCTAACGGGTAAAACTTGTCAAATTAACGTTTAGGATGACAAATATTATTCACAAAGCCTTTAAAGTCACTTTGTTGTTAATTCTGTCTCCGAATTCTCGTTTTTTACAAACCCGGCTTGGTGTTCTGCCAAGCTGGTTAACTTTTTCCGATATCCTCCTTGGCTTTGAGCGCTGCTGATGCTGAGCTAAAGGAAGATAACGATCTCCTCTGGGACTAATGACAACCACAAGGACCCGGGGACTCTGCTGGAATTGGGCAGAAAAGGCGTTTTATTTTATTTTGCTGATGTGTCCTCTGTCCCACTACCACGTTGGCTGTCCTCTGCCAAACCTTTCTATTTCTGTACCGGAGGAGGCGTGGGTAGACAGGAGTAAAAGAGAAGAAGAGTGTTTGCCCTTTTTCAGGAAGCCCAATCGGATCTCTTGGGTCCAGACAACTCCCCCAGATGCCACCGTCCGCCCCCCGCTTCCATTGGATAGTGTATGGGTAGAGCCGGAGATGAGCGTCTGGTTTTACGTTCTCTGCTCCTCCTCATCACAAAATCAACAAAGTTATCGTCATGGTCGTCATCATCACGACTTCTGCATATCGAAGAGAGAGAGAGAGAGAGAGAGAGAGAGAGAGAGAGAGAGAGAGAGTCGTGTAGTAAATTTTAACAGGGTGTAGTCACAGTATCAGCAACAAGTGCAGCCCAGTGCAACTCTATGGTCTATATGGCCTTTATGAATGAGACTTATATGCTACTAATGAGACTCTGTGGCTGATTATTTTCAGTATTGGTTTGTTGAAGTCAAAAAGGTGACACCATCAGTTTCCAGGAGTGAAGATGAGAGCTTCAACCTCACATTTATTTTCTTTTGTCCGTTGATCAAGGTACTAGTCTAGTGTATTAGTGGCTAAAGCAACAATGTTTCACACTATGTAGACTTAACGAAACTGGTCCTATAGCACCTCAGAACCCTGCTGGAGAATTTTCTGGCCTCTCTTATACAGAAGCCCAGTTGTTTTGGCATGGTGGCCTGGATAATGGACTAATAACAATTTGTTGATCCAATACGCTGTTGCACTTTGCATCCAGTTGACGTCTTTATTGGAAAGTTTTTGTTGCCTGATCTACGATCATTAACTAACTGCATTTTAAAGTTTATTTGCTTAATCTGTGCCAGTAAGAGTATACGAAGGACTAATTGACAATGAGCACATTTCTATGTTTTATGTTATTTGTAACTTTATGTCGTTGCTGCTTGGCCAGGACACTCTTCAAAAAGAAATTTTTAATCTCAATGAGGTTCTCCTGGTTAAATAATGGTTAAATAAAATTAAAAAAAAATAATTTAATTATTATTATTTCAGCTTTAATGGTAAACTGAACAGAGCAATCATATGTGATATGATAGCATGTAGTTACACACACTCCTACACACAAAATCCTTGCAGTCACTTTATCCTTTGGTTGCAATTTAACTAACCAACATTTTCCATTTTTCTCCGTAAACCTTTTGTAGGTGAGGAGTCAAACCCCAACTATGAAGAAGAATTTGTCTTTATGTCTACACAACCTACAATACACAAGGGTGAGTGTCTCAGTGTCACTTTGGGTCAACATCACCTGATTTTTTTACCTTTGTGGCATCATTTGGACTTTGTGTGTATCCACATTATTGGTCAATAGTCATCTCTCTGCTTATCTCTGTGCGCTCTGCTCCTGATTAATGTAAATTATAAGAAATAACACAATTAACTAAAAAAAAATGTAGCTTACTTGTTTTACGTTTTTTTTTTTTTTNGTTTTTTTTTTTTGTGCGTTTTTTTCTTATAATAAATCCATAATATCTGTCTTCAAAGAGATTTGGCAATTCAGTAATTCCTTCATCAAACTCTTCATCGGATGTGCTGTTTTTGGAATTAGAGAGTGTAAAGAACACAGAACGTAAAGATGCATAGAGAATGAAAAACAGAAATAAAATGGTATGCAGATGCAGGCATCTCTAAGCAAACATTAATGCTTCACAGTTTGGAATGGATGGACATTTTAATAAAATGTGGCAGTTTTTCATCTTCAGGGATTCACAGCACAAATATTGCATAAGCTTTTTTTTTTATATATATATAATTTTTTTTTGCTTTGCTGTGAGGGTCAGTTATTCTTTGCCTCTGAGACTCCTATATGTTTAGAATGTTGGAGTTACTTTGTAATAGATTTCTGGTTTTTGCTCGTTTTTTCATGGGTATCAAAATGACACTGTCGCAATAAAGGCTTATGCAACACATTTCACAGCAAAGAATTTAAAATAGCTTGTTGGCATGCACAGTTCACTGTATGATTAACCTGTGTTCTGAACCTAAACACATGCCAGTTCCTGTCCCATCCTTGTACCAGTTCATAACCTTCTGTCTTTACCCTGTCTTTTTCTTTGCTACTTAGCATTTATACATGCAATTTCCTTTTCTTTTTGTTTACAGATAACATGTAGACTCTAGATACATGTTTTCAAAAATCAGGCAATTTTAGTGTATTAAGTATGGGGATCATCCCTTCAGGAACAGCTGCTTTGCTGATTAGCGCTATGAAGTGTCCTTGAGCAAGACATGGACACTTACAGTACATGACAAAGTCATAAGAAATAGGCATCTCATACAAGGCTTACAATAAACAAAATTCAGCTATTTTTTTATTTATAAATGTGCTCAAATTTTGCCTCATTCATACAAATTATTGTGTGTAACAACCGTATCACATTTTACAGGAAGAAAAACAGATTATCCAATGAACAGCATTACACATAATCATGTGAATGTATGATTGCAAAGTGTAAGATGCAGTGACATTTCTGCAGTGCTCAGAGTAAAATATACAGTAAATGTATTTTATAAATAAATGCTTTAATCATTGAGTACATGGTTGTGTAATTACAGAATTGCAGTTGTTATATTAGTCTTCAGGCTATTTTGTCCAAGTAGAATTCAGACTCAATTCTTAACACTTTGCATATAGCTGTGTTATTAGTCATCATACAAATTCTACATTGTACATTTTTCTCCACTTTAATCATCAATGAATCCTGAACTGTCTTCAGGCTGAGGATGAGGACTCATGTCACGTTACAGCAAAAACAAACACTTCATGAAAAGAAACATCAATTTATGCACTTTACACAAGTTAATAAGTAATGTGAAGCCATGTGCAATGCCATGCTAACTTTGTCACAGAGGTGCACATCACTGCTTCAGTAATTCACATCTAAATTGTTCTCCTGTGCTGTTGCCAATTGCACTCTTAAAACAGCTTTCATCTGTCCATTGCAAATCCAAATAGTATGCTTTTTAGATGGAAAAAGCTTAAAGTCATTGTATTCTTGTTTTGAGATTTATGACATGATGAATCTGATATCGCAGATGCTCAGGCTGGTTAGAAGTTGAAATTTAGTGGCCTGGGAGTCATAAACTGCTTGACTGTTTCATCTGTGACTTGTTTGCGTCTCTCTTGATGCTCAGCGATCATTGGCTGCAGCGTCTCAATCAGAATCTTCTTCAGTTCTCCTGTGAGCAGAGCTCCACTGGTGTAGTCCTACAGAGAGAAGAGATGGAGGGAGTGAGGAAGAGGATGAAGAAGTATAGAAGAATGTTGGCCAGAGCATGAGATCAAAGACAGAGTTTCAAAACAACAGACAGATAGCAGAGTAAGTAAGTTACAGCTGTATAGAAAAGAAAATTAGAGGAAAAGAAATTAAGTTTGAAAAATCCAATTTGGTTTCTGTATTTCCCACTCCCACCTGTCTGATCTTCTCCAGCTGTTCATCATCCTCCAGGAAGAAGGTCAAGTACATGAAGGAGACGTCCACATCTGCGTTACCACCGTACTGCCTGTGCTCTTCCACTGTGTCTTTTCCACCCGAGAATGCATGCTTGTTTATCTGTGAATAATCATGGTAAATATTGGTTAATAACAGAAATCTGACTAGTAACTGTATGTGCAGCCATTGTGTTTGGTCTGGTTTTTTTTTTTTTGTCTTCTCCTATTAGCATGTATCACCTTGTTTTTGATCTGCTTAGGTGTGTCGATAAGGAAGATAGAGGAGTTGGCATCACTGGCGCTCATCTTGGTCTGCGCCCCCTGTAGGGCGGGGAAGAAGGTGGAGTGCAGCAGGGCAGGCTTGGGATAGCCAATTCTGGGAGCAACGTCTCGGGTCATTCTGAAGTAAGGGTCCTGGAGGAGAGAAAGGGCAAATGCAGACACGAGGTATTATAAAATTTGGGGTCTACATGATTGTGATATTGTTATTTATTCATGTAAAGTTGTGCTAACCTGGTCTATGGCACAGGGGATAAGACACTGTACATCATTTCTGCCTCTGAAGATCTGAGGGAAAGAGTTACTGAATGACGGAGCTGCCTGGATGGCTGGGAAGCTGATCTTTCCTGAAAGCAGAGAGGTAATCAACTGTTACGAGAGCTTTTATCAACAATGCTAACAAACCATTCCCCGATCCATCCTACACCGCTTATCTGGGTCCAGGTCATGGAAGCAATAAGTTAAGCAAAGTAACCCAGACGTCCTTCTCCTTAGCCACATCCTCCAGCTCTTCCTGGGAGATCCCAGGGAATTCCTAGGCCAGATAAGATATGTGATCCCTCCAGCATATTCTGGGTCTGCCCTGTGGTCTCCCCAATACCTCCCCAAGGAGGCATCCAGGAGGAACCATCAGATGGCCAAACCACTTCAACCAGCTCCTTTAACATGAAGGAGAAGCAGTTCTACTCCGAATGTATGGAACTGTCTGTCCGAAGCATATTTTCTAACTATGAACAGAAGCGCTGGTCTTGCAAACTTGTCACAGGAAAATATGAAGTGAAACCACAAACTGAAGCAATTCACTCATACTGAAGCAATTCATCTCAAGCATCTATTTAACTGTTAACAGATAATAATTTATGTCACTATCAAGGAATTGCTAGTTACTGTTTCAGAAAGGCCATTTGAAGACATCACTTTAGGCTATGGTAACTTGTGATTAGCATTTGTTATTTTTTAACATAAATCATTAATAAAAAATAATAAATTGATCAATAATGAAATAATTGTTATTTAAAGGACCAGCACAATAACAAAGAAAATGTGGGGAAGAGGTGAAAAAATGTTTTTTATACCCTCTTTCTAAATTACTGACAGAAGAGCTCAGTAATTACTAAAGGAATGATATACATTTCACTTAATATAAGACTGGACAGTCGTCTTACCAATACAGTCGCTGTCTGTAAAGCCAAAGATGCCTTTGACTTGGTTAAATGTCACGTGCTTCTGGATCTTTATCACATTTCTGTAGAAATCAGGAGATGAACTGGGGAGAAAAAGGAAATTAAACTATTAAAATTAGACAATTCAGATCACAGGTGGAAATACTCACTGACTCAGGTGATACGAACAGTGATGAAACTAAACAGAGCAACCACTATGTAACTATAAAAATTAGTAAGTTTATTTGAAAGGAAACCCGAATGATGGAGGATGTATTAAAGAGGGGGAAATAATTACAAATACAAGACACCAGTGTAATATGAAAGCTGTAATGAGAAATGTTTTAGATAATCCTTTCCAAAATGGCCTTCATCAACATACTCACATCAATTTTGTAATGTAGAAATTTCTGTCATGTTTTACCCCATGTAGTCAAGGTCAGAGAAGATGAAGGTCTTGTTGACATCGAAGCCGCAGGCGATGATGTCCTTAGCGTTTTCCAGAGCGAAACGGTGGCATTCTTCCACTGTTATATCCTTCCACAGGTACTTCTCATCATCTGTCAGCTGGATCACCAGCGGGACGTCAAACACATCCTGCAGCCACCTGAAACACAGAGAGGATTTCAGTTGCAATGTTAAAATTATAAAATATACAAAAGTAGCATCAGCTGTACAGGGGATGAATGGCGATCATAATTTAATGTAGTCTCTTGCTGATATAATAAGTTTACTTGGAATTAAAGCTCAACATAGTTAAATTTGTTCATCAGGCTGAGACTTAAATGCTTTCTTTCTTTTGAAATCTCTGTGGTTTTATAAAATCAGAGCTGAGCCTCACTTGGTGAAGATGAAGGGAATGAGGTGTCCAACATGCATGGCCTCTGAAGATGGACCTCTGCCCGTGTAAAGGTAGAAGGATTTTTGCTTCTCATACGCATCCAGGACCTGATGCATGTCTCTGCCAGAAAAGGCAACAAGAGAATTGTGACTTAAAGAGATTATGAGTACAACTAACTCACAAACACACACAAAGATTATTTTTAAATGCAGCATTCCACATTTCAAGGAAAAGATATGTTAGTGTTCTTTCAACTAAATGGATAAATGAAAAGAGGAAATCTAAGTCAAATTGCAAGATTGGTGAAACAGAAAAAGATGTGAAGAGGAGGACACCGATGACATATAGCTACTGACCTGTGTGAGAAGAATATTCCTCTTCGTAGGAAGCGGTGAGGTTTCTGTCCTGAGACTTTCTCGATTCTGTCCACCAGCTCCTTTTCAATTTTACTGCTACCAAACCTCACTAAGGAAAGAGATGGTGCAATGTGAGTTATTATTCAAATGCTTTAAAGCTTAAATGATATGTTGCCATTGCATCACTGGCATGCAAGTTTCAGCAGAGTCAAAAATATGAAATACTTTTTCCATAGAAATGGGACTCTGCAAGTGAGGCCCACCCTTAAAATTTAATTGGCTCTTACCTATGAGTTTATCATAGTCTACTCCTTTGGAGCTGGTGGTGGAAACGTTCCATGGGTTAACTGTATCTTCATCACCTGCACCATCTGTTGCTGGCCCATTGTCATGAACAACTGAATTTACTGATGGTGGACATCCTGCTGTGTAATCCTGACTTGTCATCATTTTATACTCCATTTTCAACTTTATCAGCAACTGAACAGCAGCATGAATCTCCTGCTGTGGAATAAAACACACAAGTACAGCCCAGTAAGACAATATTATTGGCAAATATTTGTTTACTGCAAAAAGAGTAAGCATAGTTTTGGAGATTTGCGGTGAAAAGACATCTAATATTTGAGTTTGAAAGGCTTTTAGATGTCTAGGTTACACATGACCATTGTTTCTACAAAATTTCAAAGCTTTTATGTCACTGTAAAGCGGGGGCCCAGCATAATATGAATAAAGGGAAATGCTGTTGAAACAATGATTATACAGCATGTAACATAAATTTCTGAAAACAAAATTTAGCCCATTTTACTTGAGGTCAAAGTTTAATGATTACTGTATTTCAGTTTTTTATGTCTGCTATTATTTAGTAGTGAATTTTTATTTCATGGTTGGTTTTATTTAATATTATCGTTGATAATAAACTTTATGGTTTATCTGTAAAATATCTTGCCTCTGTAATGCAGTTGTCACAATTCTTTAATAACCAAACTTGAAGGTCCTTGAAAAAACAAATTATATTGTTACATGAAAAAACACCCCTTCTTCTTCTTTTCCTTTCAGCTTTCCCTTCAGGGGTCACCACAGCGAATCATCTGCCTCCATC
>VXCM01001749.1:0-91372 GCA_014773175.1 Lucifuga dentata
TCTGGTCAGCCAGCCTGCCTCTTTTGCATGCGTGGGCCAGAGGATCCTGGGAAGTAGAGCTTCCTGCATGATTCTCTGGGAAAGCATCATCAATTGTCCTCTTCCTTTTTAATGGCAGACTTTGAGTGGTGGAGCTCAGCAAAGCTGTCGGACTCATTAGTCTGTGAAGTGAGTGTCCCATTGAGCATTTCTGAAGAAAGAAAAAGGCAAATTCATTAACTGCAAAACTCAGAAATGTTGTTTAACATCTTAAAATCCACATTCCCTTAATCTTTCTCAAAACTATTATCTCTTACGTTGCATAATTCTGCATATCTCCTTTTCTTTTTGTGTTAATGTAGACATCACAACATCACTGTTTATGTGATTCTCGCTCAGCTGAGGGACGCTCCGCTCCATTCGCAAATTTGACTTTTTGATCAGCTGCTGATGAAAGGTGGTGTGCTGAAAAAGAACAAAACAAAGAATTTTAGTACTACAATTTGCTTTCCAAAAAACTCATAATGTAATGTCAGGAGTATTGAGAAATACATGCCTGTGGAAACACTTGTGTCTGGGTGTGTGTGTGTGTGTGTGTGTGCATGCGTGCGTGTGTGTGACTAAATAGACATGAATGCATTAGCAAAAAGGAAGAAAGGCCAGATTTTTACCTTCATGAAGCCAATGCTGTCTGCTCCATTGAGACACGTGGTTATTGAGCTGAGCAGATTTCTCNTACCTTCATGAAGCCAATGCTGTCTGCTCCATTGAGACACGTGGTTATTGAGCTGAGCAGATTTCTCACTTCACAACGGTGACTGTTAAGTTGTTCGATATGCTCTCTCTGTTGCTGATCAGATTTCTCTTTGTACTCATCCAGTATTGTCTGCTTTTGACCACAGAATCTATGACAATTTGCCTCCAAAAGATACTGCATGTGAAACACTTTTTTCTGTGGAGAGACAACAGATTAGAGACATGCTACCAATATATGAGCATCAAGTTACATAAAATACTAAGTTGTTGTTAGCACTTATCAAGTTCTAATCTCTGGTCTGAGTGAGTCCATAAAAACAAAACAAATTACATATTACTGTAATATCATAATTACTCTTTAACTGAACTGATTGTGTCACTTGGTTTTGTGGATTCATTAATGTTTGCAGGATTACTTTAAGACTAAAGCTGANGATTGTGTCACTTGGTTTTGTGGATTCATTAATGTTTGCAGGATTACTTTAAGACTAAAGCTGATGTAGCTAAGCTATTTTGCAAAATGTTCTTATCACCCTCATGCACTAGTCATTCAAAGAATGGGTATAAATTACACTTTCTTTTCATTTTTTTCATTTTCCAAGGGAAATACGTCTTTAAAGTAAAGAGTGATTGAAACAGCAAATGGATAGAGTGCAGGCATGGGTGTGCATTTCAAAATTAGTAAGTGTTACTACACCTGCTTCGCTATTTGTTCTGATTGCAGCTTTTGGATCTTCTCTGCCATGTTGGCTGCAGATTGAGCCAGTTTGCCTTCAAGAAGTAGTAGTTTGGTCTGTGTAAAAATGACAAACACAAGACAAAAAATTAGACAAATGAGTTAAATTCATATTCTTTCTCAACAAGAGAATACATTTGAAACAGAGAAACAGAAAGCCATTCCCTGCAACACATACTCTACACACACACATACACACACTGAAACTTTCATACAACTAATTGTGCAATTATATCGTAATTTAACAAAAAAGGCAACATTCTCATGCATTCGTCCATTCAAACCCATACACAACTGCTCAAATCACTCTCCAAATCTTATTTCTAAGTTCATCAAGGAATGTGAAATGTCAAGTGAAGCACTGGCAGAGAGAGCCTGCAAAAATGGGTATTAAATGTCATCCAGTCTAATGACTGTTAATATTTAGTTNGCAGAGAGAGCCTGCAAAAATGGGTATTAAATGTCATCCAGTCTAATGACTGTTAATATTTAGTTAGTTTTTTGTTGCATGAATTCAATGTGCAGAAAAAGGTGATGGTGCAGGAATACAATGGGAATTTTAATGTCAGGTTTATCCAAGTGCCCCATAATTTTATAGTGTAATGTGAGTATGTGTGGGTGCAAGTTACTTACCAACATTTCTTCCTGAAGCACACTGATGATGTTTACTCTGTGGTCAGAACAGTAAGACATGAAGCAAGACAGACATAGAAGGATGTCATCATCCTCACAATATAACACCTTGAACTTGTCGTGCGCAGAGCACTTCCAGGCATCCAGCTCCTTGACCTTCGCTAAAATGTGTCCTGGGGCTTCACATGGTTTATCTAGGTGCTCCTGTACATGAAGACGGCAGCATTCCTCACGGCAGACTAGACACACCTTTGTCACTTCCTGTCCAGGAAGCTCCTGACAAGAAACACAACGCATCAAATTGTCAGCAATCAAACTCTGATAGTATCTTGTAATATTAGATACTGTGAAATTCCTCTGTAATCGTGGTCTCTTTCTGTAATGCATTCTGCATGTTGGGCAGTGAATCGGTCTAGTTGTGTCCCAGACTGTACATATGCACTTTCTGCAGAAATTATGTCTGCATGGCAAAATGACTGCATCATTAAAAACTCCCTGGCAAATGGGGCACGTCAACGCTTCTTTCATTGAAAGGTCTTCCATTATCCTGAAAATGAAGAGAAGCAAACTGACCATTAGTTTTCAAAACATGGTATGTTGGTTTCTGTAATGCATATTGTGAAATGTAAACCTTGTCGCAAATAAATAGAATAAAGCATCACAGAGCATGGTTCTGACAACCAACTATAAAGCAAGTGTACAAAAACCTAAATGACTGAGTTTTTTGGGCTGAAAAACTTATGTTATATGTGTATACAAATAAGTAAGTACCAAATGCTTCATAACAGGCTGGCCAAATACAATTTCTTCAGAATTCACTGTATAATATTTAAAATTCACACGTCCCTTGTTTTAAAAAATGACAAAATATTAAATATCTCATAAACGATTGAAGGTTAGTTAGTGATAGATTTCTGAGCAATGCCATTGTGCGATGCATACATACACAAAGAGGGCAAACAACAAGGAACAGACAGACAGATGATAGATAGATAGATAGATAGATAGATAGATAGATAGATAGATAGATAGATAGATAGATATGTTTTCTGCCCTCTCCCTGGCTGTGTGCATGATTGAATTCACTATCTATTGTGACCTATATTTGCTTAACGTGATTTTTTTTTCAAAAATTTATTGACTAATCACATGCTTGTTGAAACTAATTAATTAGTCTGCAATAGTGTTGCTTCTGTTTACTCACGTTGTACGAAGGCGAGTACTTCTATTCAGGGAGCTATCAGAGCTGCTGTGAGACTCATTGATTTGAGGACCATCAAGTGCACTGCTGGTGGTAGCTGTCTGAGGATCCTGATCCTGGTCAACCAGCATGGGTATGCTGGGGTCCAGTGATGGAATTTCCTGAGGGGTAGAGCTTCCTAGGTTACTATCCTGGATGTCTTCACTATATGCCTGTGTCTGTGTTTCGTGAGTACTTCCAGTCAGGGAGCTATCAGAGCTGCGGTGAGAATCAACGATTTGAGGACTGCCAAGTGCACTGCTGGTGGTGGCTGTCTGAGGATTCTGATTCTGGTCAGCCAGCCTGCCTCTTTTGCATGCGTGGGCCAGAGGATCCTGGGAAGTAGAGCTTNTCTGGTCAGCCAGCCTGCCTCTTTTGCATGCGTGGGCCAGAGGATCCTGGGAAGTAGAGCTTCCTGGATGATTCTCCAGGAAAGCATCATCATTTGTCCTCTTCCTTTTTAATGGCAGACTTTGAGTGGTGGAGCTTGTAGCAAAGCTGTCGGACTCATTAGTCTGTGAAGTGAGTGTCCCATTGAGCATTTCTGAAGAAACAAAAAAGAGAAATTCATAAATTGCAAAACTCAGAAATGTTTATCATATTAAAACCCGCATTCCCTTAATCTTTCTCAAAACTGTTCTTTCTTACGTTGCATAATTCCGCATATTTCATTTTCTTTCTGTATTATCGTGGACATCACAGCATCACTGTTAAGGTGATTCTTGCTCAGCTGAGGGATGCTCCTGTCCAGTATCAAGTTGGACTTTTCGATCAGCTGCTGATGAAACCTGGTGTTCTGAAAAAGAACAAAACAAAGATAAGAATTTTAGTACTACAATTTGCTTTTCAAAAATCTCATAATGTAATGTCAGGAATATTGAGAAATACATATGCCTGTGAGTTTGTTGAGTGGTGATACATGTGTGTGTGTGTATGAAAGGGTGATTTGTGTGTTTTACTAGCTTCTGCGCTGTGCATGTGGTGAAGTACAAAAGGGAAATGGACCGTAGCGGAGGCTATGATTTAGTACTTATGCATGAGATTGAGCCTACATTATTATAGTCAGTTTTGTGAATGGTGTGTGTGTGTGTGTGTGTGTGTGTGTGTGTGTGTGTGTGTGTGTGTGACTAAATAGACATGAATGTACTGACAAAAAGGAAGAGAGAACGGCCAGATTTGTACCCTCATGAAGCTAATGCTGTCTGCTCCATTGAGACACGTGGTTATTGAGCTGAGTAGATTTCTCACTTCACAACAGTGACTGTTAAGTTGTTCGATATGCTCTCTCTGTTGCAGATCAGATTGTCTGTGGTACTCATCCAGTATTGCCTGCTTTTGACCACAGAATCTATGACAGTTGACTCTCAAAAGATGCTGCAGGTGAAGCATTTTTTTCTGTGGAGAGACAACAGATTAGAGACATGCTACCAATGCATGAGCATCAAGTTATATAAAATACTAAGTTTTTGTTAGCACTTATCAAGTTCTAATCTCTGGTCTGAGTGAGTCCATAAAAACAAAACAAATTATATATTAATATCATAATTACTCTTTAACTGAACAGATGTTGTCACTTGATTTTGTGGATTCATTAATGTTTGCAGGATTACTTTAAGACTAAAACTGATGTAGCTAAGTGACTTTGTAAAATGTGCTTATTGTCCTCATGAACTAGTCATTCAAAGAATGGGTATAAATTACAATTTCTTTTCATTCTTTTCCAAGGGAGATATTTCTATAAAGTAAAGAGTGATTGAAATCATGGCAAAAGGCCACAGTGCAGGCATGAGTGGACATTTATAAAGTAATATGTGTTACTATACCCTCATCACTCTTTGTTCTGATTCCAGGTTTTGGATGTTCTCTGTTATGTTGGCTGCTGAATTAGTCAGTTTGCTTTCCAGTAGCTGCAGTTTGGCCTATGTAAAAATGACATGCACAAGACAAATTAGACAAATGAGTTAAATTCATATTCTATCTCAACAAGACAATACATTTGAATTAGATAAACAGAAAGTCATTCCCTGCAACACATACTCTGCACACATACACACTGAAACTTTCATACAACATAACTTATATCATGACTTAATTTAAAAAAGGCAACATTGTCATACATTCGTCCATTAGCACAGCACTGTCAAAGCCATACACAACTGCACAAATCACTGTTCAATTCTTATTTCTAACTTTAGCAAGGAATGTGAAATATCAGGTGAAAGCCTGCAAAAATGGGTATTAATATTTGGTTAATTTCTTGTTGAATTAATTCAATGTGCAGAAAAAGGTGATGGAGCAGGAATACAATGGGATTTTTTTTTTTTTTTTTTTTTTTTATGTGATGTTCATCCAAGTGCCCAGTAATTTTATAATTTAAAGTGAGTATGTGTGGGTGCAATTTACTTACCAACATTTCTTTCCAAAACACTCTGACGATGTGTACTTTGTGGTTGGAACAGTGAGAGCTGCAGCAAGACGGGCATCGAAGGACTTCGTCATCCTCACAATAGAGCATCTTGAACTCGTCGTGCACAGAGCACTTCCAGTCAGCCACCTCGTCGACCTTCACTATAAGGTGTCCTGGGACTTCACATGGTCGATCTAGGTGCTGCTGAAAGTGAATAGGGCAGGTTGCCACGTTGCAGCCCAGACACATCTCCATCACTTTCATTCCAGCATGGTGAGCAGAATTATTAATACTGCTCCGCTCTTTCAAATTCTCATAGCATGTCACGATATTAGCAACTGTGAAATCCCTCTGTAGTCGTGGCCTCCTCCTGTAATGCTTTCTGCATACCGGGCAGCGAAACGGTCTGATTGTGTCCCAGACAGTAGATATGCATTCACTGCAGAAATGATGCATGCATGGCAAAATGACTGGATCATTCAAAACTCTCCGGCAAATGGGGCACGTCAACTCTTCTTCAAATAAATTGTCTTCCATTATGTGTGTCCTAAAAATAAAGGGAAGCAAGCTGACCATTAGTTTTCAAAACATGGTACATGGTAAAACATATATGGTACATAACGGAAACCTAAGCATTTTGATTCTGTTAATTTGTTGACTAATCACGTCCTACTCTGCAATAGTGTTGTTTCTGTATACTTACTTTTACTAAAGCTGTCAAACAGTGAAATAACTAATCATCTGAAAATGCTTGCAAAGTCTGTGTTATATCTCCATGTCGTCATTGGCTAATTTGCATATCTTACGTCACTACAGCGACTTGCTTTTTAAATTTATTTATTTATTTATTAATGCCCTTGCCAAGTTACCAGAATGTTTCGTTTCTCTTTCTTCTGGTTATGTTATCTATCTATCTATCTATCTATCTATCTATCTATCTATCTATCTATCTATCTATCTCGTATCTCGTAGATCGTATCATAGATAGATATATAGATAGATGGGAGTCATTCTACAGAAACGCCCACTTCTGGAATAGCAACATGTCTTAAAGTGTGTTTCATTTTCCTACATATAAATTTAGGTTCCAATATTGGTTAACACTTTGACTTTATGAATCCACTTAAATGAGAGCTTAATGGATTTTNTTTTTTTATACATTGACTTAAAGAATGCTTGTGCCATATTTTTGTCACTGGTGTTACCTCATACCTGTATCAATATTAAAGGATTTTTTTAAAATGTTATTTCTCAATCTATTCTGCACATATAGGCAGAGGTACAGTAGAATAATGATAATGCAAAAAAATAGGAGATTATGCATTTATTATTTTAATATGGTTTGTGAAAAGTGTGATTGTGTGACGTTTGCTCATTTGTTTCATCATATATTTACTATAATAATGAAAATATTTGAAGGACAGCCATAAAAATGAAAAAATAGCATCCTTAAAATCCTAACTCTTGAATAAAGCAAAAAATCAATTAATATAAAAAATCATTTATATGTCAAATACAGTGTATCTGTACACACACGCTGCATAAACTTTGTGTAACACCAGTGACACAATGAAACACCAGTGACACAAAGAACACCAAAGATTGTTTCATTCAATATTAATNCACCAGTGACACAATGAAACACCAGTGACACAAAGAACACCAAAGATTGTTTCATTCAATATTAATTATTTACATGAGATTATAGTATATTTAGAAAAAAACCCAAAGATGATTACTGACACTTAGTGAAAGACCTTTATCAATATTAAAAATACAAATTTTTAACTACCTTATGAAGCCACTGAAATGTCAATTAATGTACATTCCTTTAGCTCATGTGCCATTAGCTGCTACTGCTATGTTGCTGGATTAAGAGAGGGAAACTTGGAACTGTCCTCTTTATGTCTGTCATTTTTATGATTTTCAAATTGATACACAATGTGAAAGAATCAGAAAATATGAACCATACAACTTTTAAATTCAATTTTAATTAAAATTTACCTTAAATTCCAGAGATTAAAATGGAACATATTTCGGAAATGGAACATATTTTGGAAATTTCCTAAAGTTATTTTAAAAACTGCCAAAAGTGTTTGATTGAATAAACAGACACACAGTTTGACTGAAAGTTTAAATAGCCTTTAAAGTTTGATTACAACAAAACATTCATTGTATTTGATATAGCCCTGTTTTCTTTACTGCCAGTATTCTGCTCTGCACTCAGGGTCAGCATCCCTGTGCTGTCTATAAAGCCTCTGCTTCTCAGCTGCACACAATTGCTGTTCCTGACAAAAGGAACAATAGCAATAGCAATAGGAAGTTATTAACATGAAATGTGTACTAGATCTTTATGCATATGAACTTAATTAAAAACTTTTACAAAAGCTTATTTACACGAGTGTAAATAAGTCACTGGTGTTGCTGGGTGTCGCTGGCATTACCATGAGGAACAGAAACACCAGTGATGATAACACCAGTGACAATTTTCATGAAATATGTATTTTAAAAAATGGCAATTACAATATCTCAAACCACATGTTGCTTATCATGCTATATTCACTAAAATATATAATTTAATCTATTTGTATTACATTTTTTTACAATTCACTTCTCATAAAATAGGTCATACCAGTGACACCAACTAAAAGCCTCACATGAAATTATGAAATACATGAGAAACTATCCAACTTTTGAAAAGAGACAGCACACTCACTATGTGCCTTTCTTGACAGCTCTTCAGGAAGTAGGTTGTAGGAAGCAGGAAATGATGTCAAAGTCTGGATTGGTTTTCAAAACATAGGTTTTTGATAAGCGGTAACACAAGTGACATGACCCCAGGGGACAGCTATTTCCAGTATATTATTTCTAATATTTAGTTGGCATTTTAATTTTTTATATTATCTATTTCATAAATGTGATAGTGATGTATACATTATTGCATTTAAAATGGGAGAGAAATTTATTTTTTAAATCAAAATATGCCCCTAAATCTTCATACATGACGGTGAGGACAAGCACTTTTCTTGTACTTAGAATTTCATATAATTGATTAAAAATAAATATTGCTCAATTCAAGGCTCAGATAGGTATAATTGTTCAAAGAACATTTAATATTATCCAAATATATAAATTAAATATGAGTCATTCTGTAGAATGACTCATAGATAGATAGATAGATAGATAGATAGATAGATAGATGCTGATATCCGCCCCCAAAGTTGCTGGATTAGACTTTNATAGATAGATAGATAGATAGATAGATAGATGCTGATATCCGCCCCCAAAGTTGCTGGATTAGACTTTTTTGAGGGAGAAAAAAGTGGCTTAAGGGGTTTACTGTAAAGTCGCCAGTTTTCCTGTTTTTTTTTTTTTTTTTTATGTTTTTCTCTTTTTTTTACTTTTACGTGTAGACGTGTTGGGAGGAGTTTAGAGTCAAGAGGCTTTGCTCTGTCACACAGACAGACGCAAAGGCTGTAGCTGTTAGCACGCGTCAAAAAAAAAAAATCTGCTAAAATTTCGATTTTATTTAGTATCAGTAAAGATGAGTGATAACGAGAAGGGTTTCGGTGACCGGGTACGTATGAAGTTTTGTAAAGGCTTTGTTTTTTCTTGTTTTTTTCCTTTTATCGAGCAATGTTTTCTCTCGGTTGAATGTTAACTGAACTACTTACACTTCTAAGGTAATGCTAATTAGCATTAACGTTAGCCAACTCAAATCTCCTAAACTAACTGAACTAAAACCATTGCTTTCTAAAACATGAACTCGTTTATTGATATCGAGTGCGCGTGGCATTGTGCAGTCGTGGACGAAATTGATCCTATTTTATTGTGCAGTAAATGCTAGCGCCTGTTAGTATGTGCTAACTACTGGTGCTACGCAGGCCTGAGGCTCGCATCAGAGTGCATGTGCGGGAAATACGTTGCCAACCAGCTAGTCAAAACAGCGGTAAAAGCTTTGTAAAGTATGAACGGGTTATCATTAATTTAGTTTCAAGGATAATCTCTGAAAATAGCAATGATTAAATACCCCATTGATACCTTGTGAATTTATCAAACAAGTTTTTTTGTTTTTGTTTTTTAAGGCAGAGCAAATGTGTACTATCACCTAAACCAGTTTTAAACCGGCAGTGACTTGTTATCCCTCAGTGAGGGAAGATAACATGCAAAAACAAGTCTTTTTAATTTTGTGTAGACAAAAGCACACATTTGGATTGTCGTGTGGGCCCACATTTGCTTTGAACACTTCATTTTGCACTGGCATGGTGCACTTGCCTCCACTGTAAGAGAAATTTTAACTAGTCTCATACGGCTGGTTGTATTGCCTTGTTGAAAAACGTCTCTAAATACCCAAAATTTTCTTTCTGGTCTTCTGTTTACACCTCAGGGCTAACTTGTAAAATTGTTCAAAATGAGTCATAATTTCATTTTTTATGACCTATCAAATTCTGATTCTTTATATTGACGCAGTTTCACTCTTTTTCACCATATTTCCCAAGCTTATAATTACCTTGTTTCTTTTATGTTTTTCAGTTATAAGTTGGCCTAAACAATACAAACCCA
This sequence comes from Lucifuga dentata, assembly GCA_014773175.1. Lineage (NCBI taxonomy): Eukaryota > Metazoa > Chordata > Actinopteri > Ophidiiformes > Bythitidae > Lucifuga > Lucifuga dentata. The sequence goes on from VXCM01001749.1 coordinate 10,315, forward strand.
CAGCATGTCTATATATTTGTGGTTTTTTTTTTTTTTAAATTTTTTAATTTTACAGCCTTTGTGCTGAAGATTGGCTCCAAAAGTGCAAGTGTATATGAATGTATATGAATTTACAGTGATATCTCAAGGTTGTTTAGACAATGTTAAATTGATACCAGTATTAATTGAGTATGTTCTAAAAAAAATGTTACTGTGGTGGGGATTATTGCTTAGACTATAATAATATTCTACATTGTAAAGATTGTAAAGCCCCAGCAGACACTTGCCAGAAATAGTGTATGTAAAAAGGCAAAAGTAATTATTTAACCACATATTATTTTATTCTGTACTAGCTTGATTCTGTAAATTTATGTGTTTTTACTTTTTCAGGTTTTGTCAGAACATTTTCAACATGAGCACATCCACACCTTCTTTCTTTGTTTACACTAAATGTACTATGCAACATGCACTTCTTATGGCAAATGGTTAGCTGGGCTTTATTGACTATGCAAAACCATTAAAAATTAAATTTGTATGATTTTAACATTTCTGTTTTTGTAATATGTGGTCTTAAACCTTCCAGTGTATGTCTATGACATCATAACACATTGAAAGTTGAATGAGGGTGCAGTTGTAACTAGTCATATATTCTTCATCCTTTCTTTTTCATAAAGGTTAAGGTTGGACGAAGGAAAATGCGGAAGAAGTCTTGTATCCACTTTGTTTTGAATAATATGAAGCTCAGATGTGAAGCTGAATTTGTGAATGCATGCTAAAACATGAGGAGGAAAGAAGTGTGATCAGTGTGTGAGATGGGGGAAGTACGAAGATGTAAGACTTTTGAAGAAAGAAGAATAATGTGAAGTAATGAAGTTAAGGAAGTAATCGGCATAAGATCACTGCGCTAAGTAATTTTCTAGTCTGTTTTTCAAATGCGTGCATGTTCTGTTTTTTGAATACACCATAACATTAAATACGCTGTTTTTTTTTCCCATATTATTCACACTGATTAATGTAATCATAATGCTGTCACACAATTCATGGTTAGACAAAATATAATTGATCTACATTCCAAAACCAAGAATTCAAAGTTCTGTTTTTTTTTTTTTCTTAATTCTTTATCACATTGTAGTGTAAAGACTGCTTCTTCTTTCATTGATGCTGATAAAAGTTGTGTTGGTGTGTGTGTGGTTCATTCAGGAGTCTCGTTCTGCGTCCAGGAGTACACGGGGTGGGGGGAAGTCAGCAAGCCGCTCACCTGCCCGTTCCAAAGAAGGTTCCCCGCACTCCCGTTCCAAATCGCGGTCTCACTCCAGGTCTAAATCGGGGTATGTGACAATTTGTTTGGGGCGCACATTTGAAGGTATCAAACAAAGCTGGCAAATTAGTTCAAGTACTCGACAGTTTAAAAAAAAAAAATGGGGGGTNTTTTTTTTTTTTTTTTTTTTTTTTTTTTGCAGTTGTATCTATCTGGTTTTAGAACTGAGTTGTAGTTTTCATTTGCAAGATGTTATGCAGTGGTAATGTCCCTGCTGCATCTTCACCGGAAACTTAGCGTGAGGCTAACTTGTTCTGCTACTATTTGCAAAACTAATTTTGTTTGTTGAGTAAATTTGACACCTATGAGAAGTTCTATGTCCCCTATTCTCTCCACAACCACTCCACACAGAATAATGTCAAATTATTGCTAATGTGCCTTCAGAACAAACTACACCTTAAGCTCCGCCCCCACGCTGTGATTGGACTGTGTTTTAATTTTAATTGTGGTACTAATAACGCAGCTGCTTCAGAAAAAGAAATGAGGGCTCTGCATTTAGTATTGACACGTCTATGCTGTGCTGGAAAACAATGAAATGAAAAACCCCTGATCTTTTCTTTTCACTGTACTGTGATTTGATTGTGATGTGGCATGAAAAATTCATGTCACAATGAAAAACAAGTCATTCAAACAAAAAAAATAAAAGTTTGCACTCTACCATATGTTTTTCACTTAATTATGACACAGTAAATGGGTGTATGGAAATGAAATACAAATGAAAACATGTATTTCACAAATGTGTATTGTAGTTCACTCTGTTTTTTTTTAAATTTTGTGTCCCTTATACTCTTCCATGCTGGCCATCTTGAGATTGTAGAAAAATGGATTGACGTAGCCATCAAATCTTTATTGAAATGTAAGTTTATTTGTCTCTATACAGGTCTCGTTCTCACCGTGGCTCGCGCAGACACTATAGCCGATCACGCTCTCGCTCCAGGTCCTACCATCGCCGTTCTCACAGCAGGTCATACAGTGGAGAACGTCGGCGCCGGAGCCATAGCCGCTCACCTATGTCCAACCGCCGCAGGCATATTGGCAACCGGGTAAGTGTGTGACAGATTGTTAGCTGTCTTGCTTTAAACCAATGCTTAATCAGCTTGTCTATCTACCTTCTTTTTGCATATTGTCCAAAATGGAATGTGTGTACAGTGGTTTATTTCTTTAATTAATTTTTATACTCGCAGGCCAATCCAGACCCAAACTGTTGCCTAGGAGTGTTTGGCCTGAGCTTGTACACCACAGAAAGGGACCTGAGGGACGTCTTCACTAAATACGGCCCCTTGGCGGATGTATCTATCGTGTGTGACCAGCAGTCAAGGCGCTCCAGGGGTTTTGCTTTTGTTTACTTTGAGAACACAGATGATGCTAAAGAGGTACAAGAGAGTTTGGGGTGACAAAGTATTTGAAGTATTTGTGCCAGGTCACAGAGATAATATGATACGTTTGTTCGCTGTCAGGCAAAGGATCGAGCCAATGGCATGGAGCTGGATGGTCGTAGAATTAGGGTGGACTTCTCCATCACAAAAAGACCTCACACTCCAACCCCTGGAATTTATATGGGCCGACCCACTTAGTAAGTTATCTAAGTATTTGTGTAGAGAAAATGAAACACAACAGTATATCTCAATCACAGCTTTGCTTTGGTTTTATTTAAATATATATATATATATATATATATAAAACAACACAACGGAAAGAAAGGGAGAAAAAAAATGTATATATATAAATATACATACATTTTTTTTTCTTCCTTTCTTTCCATTGTGTTGTGTTATCACTTATTTGGAAAAAGAAAGCCTTTAAATAATACACTAATAGTAGCCAATTGGCTACTTGTTCTCCATGCTGTACTGTAAGTGATGGAAAATAGACACATTCCAATTCAGTGCCATCACAAAAATCAAACCTTGGTATTCTTTCTTTACAGCGGTGGAGGCGGTCCAAGTGGTCCACGACGCTCTTCACGTGACTATGACCGTGGTTATGATCGTGGTTACGACAGAGGTTATGATCGCTATGATGACAGAGACTACTACAGATCGTACAGGTGACTATCTCAGTCTAAAAGCAGTAAATGTGTGTTTTTTGTTTTTTTTTTTTTANGATTGTTTAAGTCATGTCATTTTTGGTCCCTGTCCAGTTTTGTCCAGTAGTCTTTAATTTATTGAATGTTTCATCTTTTTAAAGAAGGCGATCTCCTTCACCATACTACAGAGGAGCTTACAGGTCTAGGTCCAGATCGCGGTCATATTCTCCCCGTAAGTCTCACAAATTTAAATGAATGAAATGCTTTATTGAAGCACTCAATAGGCTGCAGTGCAAATGGTTTACTGGCTTGTCTTATTTCACAGGTCGGTATTGAACATGGCCGTCGAGTCACGACTCCTTCCCGAGCACAGAAAGGAACTGTGGGAAAATTTATTTCAGCATTGGTGTTTTTTCTTGAGGTGTTCATCAAATTTCTCTTAGCTAGTGTACATGACCATGACATACTGTATGTGTTATTGTGTATGGAGTTCAGTTAGAAAGCAGTCAGTTGACATGAGTTGAGATGATTATGTTTTTAATTTTAAATGTAAAGGCAAACTATGCCATACATGTAATTTTTGTACCAAATTTTTGAGTGTAAAGTTCATCTTGTATGAAATTAAAGGAAGGCATTTCTTTCCACTTTGACTTTTGTCCTTCATTTCACCTCTTCTATATAATCCTCGGGCCATTTCTTTAGGTAAAGATATTATAATTCAGACAAGGATGCCCCAATTTGTAATTGCTGTATTGTTTTCTGCTGAAAGGCTGTATTTTTAGGTTTAAATATTAAAAGTAGTTGCACATGACTTCATTTCATTTCTTGTATTAAAAGGACAGGTACAGAAGACTTCTGTACCTGTCCTTTTAATACAAGAAATGATATGATGCCCAAAACTGAGATGCTATACTGAGATAACAAGTATTAAAAAGTGGATGATTATTAGACACCAATTCTCTTGTTGCCTGTGGTAAGTAGCAATGTCAAAGTGATCATACCCTGAGGGGTCGTAACAATAAAACAAAAAATGCTAAGAGTGTGGTCTTTAATCACCATTTCATATATCAGGATACTGGTATATTATTGCTTATCCATATATATTCTAAATATAACCAGAATGTTGATCAGAAAAAAAAACTGGTCCTGTTATGAATAAAAACTAAAAAAACAAAACGTATTTGGCTGTTAATATGTCTACAGAAATGTTATTTCCTTGATTAAAACGTGAAAAATGAAATGTAAAGCACATTGTTGAGTTTTTCCATGGGAATTATTGTTTAAATTAAATGTTTTATCCAGGTTATTTTGATGAGGCAGTATTTGTCAGGAAATGACCTTGACTGCAAAAATGTACCATCTGCCTTCATCAATAGTGGGAATACATTGACGAGCCTGAATGTCTAATGTTAAAGTAATTGGTTTATTAGCATTATAACAACATCCTTGTCTAAAAACCATAAACGTGTGGATTAAATGCTACTGGACTGGCTTTAAAATTGAACATTAGAAGTTAATGAGTAAGGCTAATCCACAAGCAAATATGGCTAAACAAAAATAAATTTATTCTTTACACTATTTAAACTGCCCGTCAGACTGAAGGACAACATCTACCCCTACTGGTCACAGAGAATTCCCAACGCATTCCAGTATCCATGACAAGAAGTAAACTTTGACTGACTGTTTTTTGACCGGTGGTTAAAAAAGTGCTTAAATCTTTAATGTAGGTTACAGGAAAGAAACAATGACTTAAATAAAGGCCAGATGCCCTTTAGTTAAGTAAGTAGAAATGTTTCTGTGAAATGCAGGTAGTAACATTAGACTTAAAATTGAAATATTAATGTAGACAGTCTGTTCCTATAAAATACACTTAATGTGAAAACGTGAGTTTGCTTGGCACTTTGATTTACAGCACAATATAACTACAGAATGAACCATTAGGATAGATTTTAAAAACTAAATGTTTTTTTTTTTTTTTTTNTTTTTTTTTTTTTTTTGGAGAAACTTTTCAATGTTAGACGTAAAATATTTCAAACAAATATTTCAAACAAAAAAAAGTGTTACAGTTTTGTACTTAAAGAGTTAAAGTATCTATGGTGATCCCTGTAGATGACATAATACTCTTACAGTCTCAAGTTGTTACTTTGTCAAGGTGTGGTTCAAATAGAGTGTAAATGGAGGATCCAATGGGTAAAAATAAATAAATAAAAAATCTCCATTTACTTCAACCACCAGCAGAAAAAGCTGATCACACCAATGAATATCTGAATCTCATCAGCCTAATTGTTTTGTCTGTCTTACAATTACGATTACACGCAGTTTTACTTACAACACGCTTCATACATAAAGTGCACATAAAAGACAATGAATGTTAAAAATCAGATGTACAAAACTATGAAACCAAACTTTTTTTTTTTTAAAGATGAAAAAAGGTGAATTATTAGAAAGAAGTAAAAGCATAACTACAAATCTACAATTTTATGTTTGATGTAAATAACACTGCCTCTGAGGTCATATATATTTCAAAGGTGGATAACATTATGGGTGGTTTTAAAATATGTACACATACTGATTTAATTAAGCCAGTTATGGAAGGATGCAGTCTAAACAAATTGAGATTTCTTCTAATTTATAAAATAGGTTTGGTATTAAAATGTTAAAACTATTAATCTGCAAAGGCAGATGTCTTATAATGAAGTGATTTATGAATACTTTCCAGTGAATATTATTTCAATCATAAATCAAAGCCACCAATTGTAAAATGAGTATTTTAATGATTTGGTTAAGCAAATGAGCTGTGAGATCAGCAGTAGAACTCAAGTGTGAATTAAGCTCAACTGGCAACACCACCATGTTAGCATGTCATGAGGCAAATGTTTTGTAAATAAGCCCAGCTTGGACATTCTTCTGTTCACACTGACATAAACAAGCATTGGAATGAATCTGCATGGTCACTCCTGCTGCTGGCACTCAGCACAGCAGCACGGTGGCAGTACTGCTCCAAGGAACAGGCACATGCAGAAAAGACTCAAGTGAGGGACTGCAAAGGCTCCTCCCCTTGAGTACTAGTGTAGGTAGAAGACTACACCTCTATGCATGAGCACTGCACCCTGACCGCTCACCATGCTGCTGTGGTGAGTGCTCTCACAACAGCATTTCCTCTCCCAAACTCAATACTGACTTGGTTTTGACTCATTGCCATTTCTATTACAAAAGGTATTGTGATTTGAAGAGAGGGCATGGATTACTCCAGGGACTGCCCCCCCCCATACACACACAGGAAAAAAAAAAAAAGATGTCATAGCATATCTGTGGACTGGTTATGAGTTCAGACTGACTGAGAGGCACCTCCTCCTCCATGCACAGAGTGGTGGTTACCAATGACCTTAGGGCCAGGAATACCCTCATCTCTGTGGATCACTTTTATGAAAAATATCAGATTTGATAAATTGATACAATCCATGTGATGTAAACTGAAAGTCCCATCATCTGTAATAACACTATATGGGTCATATTATAATATATTATATTATGTCCTTGACCAGCGACTTCAAGCTAGGATGCAGGGACTAGTTGAGGTCCCTGAGGGTCCCTGGATCATAGCTTGTTGTGCAAAGGGAAATTGTACAGTTATGGCTGTCTTGAGGTTTCACTTTCTATTAGTAGCCTAAAATTATGTGTCTAATTCTAGCTAAATATTACAAAGATAACAGACTTTCCATTGTGAGTTTTAATTAGAAACAGTTTCTAATGGAATTGTGAGGACCCCCTACCTGCACAGCTGCACTTATCCGCATTTCTGTTAAAAACATAAAGTCTAAATTGTGGGGATCAGGGATATTGTTTGGTTTAAAAAATATATACACTAGAAGATTGGTTTAAAAAATATATACACTATAAAAGACTCGATTTTCCACACAGCCGCCTTTTCGTTCATCAGCCTATAGAGCAAAAGGCACAGCCCATGCTATGATTTGATAAAATAACTCATCTGCCGGCTTAGCCCATCCCTTACCAGCGATCATCATACCGCTTCCGTATCATAATTCACTTTCTACACTGACAGCCACCAGTGATCTGGCTCACATGCACCTCCAGACATTTTTTCTGGTATTTTAAGGGAGATTTTATTTAGAGGCGGTGCTTGTTGGCTCCAGAGGAGCGTCGTAACGACACTTTTTTTTCAATCCCTGTTAAAAGAGTTTGACTATAGGGGCAGAGTTGGTGCTGGGGGGTCGCCTAGCCTAGTGTTTCCTGGGGGGTAATTGCTGTGTGTATCCAGCAGATTTTTTTTCTATTTTATTTTTCATTTTATTTTTATTTTTGTACTTCTCTGAACAACCTCTCTCCTGATCTGACATCCCATCGAGATTTTTCCTTTCAGATCATGAACAAACTATATGTTGGGAATTTAAGTCCTTCGGTCACTGTCGAGGACTTGAAGCAGCTCTTCGGGGAGAGGAAGCTGCCAGTGGCCGACCAGGTCCTGCTGAAATCCGGCTATGCTTTTGTGGACTTCCCCGATCAGAACTGGGCCATAAAGGCTATTGAGACTCTTTCTGGTAAGTGTGGGTTTGATAACTACATGAATGATGCTGTTGTGACAGGAAAATCCACGGCAATTCAGATTGCTTGGGTAGGTTAAAACACAATAGATCGGGTCCAAAATGTGAAATATTAGTCATTGCTTAAGCTTGCATTTTTACTCCGGACAGTGTGTTGGGCTTTGCGATCACATCACCGTGCCATCGGAGTTTAGATGAGTGCTCAGTCATGCATGGTCCAACAAAAATTGGCCAAATTATCGATCACAGGACACACTCGGGGGTTTAGTGCCTGTTAGCTCCAAGAAAACACAACCCGACTTAACGCAATTAAAGCGCGTAATAACACGAATTTTGGAGATTCCGATAGTGTGGGCGCTACTTTGCAATCACCCGCTGGAATGTATGGGATGGTCTGATGGTTCGGGTAGGCATAATTATTTTTCACTTATTTTTTATCTTGATTTTATTGAGGAGCGCAGAGCAAAGGGAGTGGAAAAAACGCATCAGATCCATGTTCCTCTGATGTCTGGGTATGTTTTTACGAGGTGTCTTGGAGGTGGGTCATGGGGGTCCGGAGCAAAGAGCTAATAAACAGGTAGCTGAGGGGGGACGAGGTGAGACGCTAATTCCGTGCTGCGCCAGGCCACTCATACACATAATAGTAGTAAGGCAAAGCCGTGCTGAAGCTCGGTTTGTAGCACATTCACTCCCGTTTTAACGCCACAGGAAAACACCTACCTACACACAAAGAGTGTAACCATTCTTCATGCAAACCCTCTCATCTTTGATCTTGCATTCTTTACTGAGAGCACAAAAACACCCCTCATTGCACTGTGAGGGTTGTGGGAGTGGAAAGCATGGCTGCCCATTTCCCCACACTATATAAGCTTAACATGCTTCAATTTGGCTCCGATTTCCCCCTTTGTGACTCACAAAAAGTCACAAAGTCAACATTTGGATCAGATCATATACACGTTTTGCATCTCAGGACGCATAACGCACCCATGTGAAGCAGTTTTGTGGCATGCTTGCTTATTGAATGGGGAGGCACCTACTTGCGAAGTGATTCAAAGTGTTGCTGTAGGCCTGCCGGTCATGCATTGTTACTTTCATTATACAGCTCATGTTACATTATTCATTTTCGTCCCTACAGGTAAAGTTGAATTGCACGGAAAGGTGATAGAGGTAGACTACTCTGTTCCCAAAAAACTAAGGTAGGCCTAAATGTGTATCTCGCACAACACACTCTTTTTAAACACGTACAAATGTTGTGTCACGCACACTGCGACCTGTAGGCTTCCGCTGCGAAATATAGGATTTCTCTCATTCATGGGCTTCAGCGTGTGATTTTTTTAACCAGGGAAATTTGTGATTTATTGCAAATGTGATCATATGGTGATTTAGAAAGAAAAGATTGTAGTCCTTACATGCACAAAACACAGCACTAAATCCCTGATCTGCATCAAGCCTGTCCCTGTAATAAACATGGACACACACACCACAGACACACACATTGCATATCCACTTAGTAAAGTGTATAATTGAATTTCTTATAGGTTACAGTCTAACTTTGCACTTTAGGCTGGTTAAGTTGTTTTGCCCTAAGGTGATTTCTTTCCAATATGAGTATGTGGGCGAGAAAGTTTGATTTCATTATTGACTGTAACGCTGCAATGCGGGATGAGATGCATACAACTCAGCTTTTCCTTTACTGTGTGTTTGTGTGTAAAGAGAGAGAGAGAGAGAGAGAGAGAGAGAGGGTNCAACTCAGCTTTTCCTTTACTGTGTGTTTGTGTGTAAAGAGAGAGAGAGAGAGAGAGAGGGTGAAGGTCGTCAGTTAATCATATGGGTCAACCAAACTCTCAGAAACCACTTCTCCTTTCCTGTTCATTCACACGCTTTACAAACAACACACATTTGGCAATTTTTATTACCTGAATTAACAATAAACCTAACTGGTACTTTCCCACCATCAGTGGGTGGATATATGACACGATGATAAAGCTTATACTCGCTCAGCACGCATGGATCCGCCTCTTTCGTTACATTGCCTTCCGGTGTGGCGGCAGAATACATGGCGTGACAAAGGTAAATATTAAAGCCCCACGTGAAAGAACACGTGACCTTTACGCGCTGTCTTCCCCATTAATCTTACCTTTTTTTTTTTTTTTTNTTTTTTTTTTTTTTTGCTAGGCAACATTAAAAACCGAAACATTTAAAATGTTAAATCGATAACATGCGTGATTTTGATGATTTCTGCGTGGACTGGAAGCAATGAAACGGGGACTATAGGCGCAACGTGGTGTCAGGCTGCGCCACTCCCCACAGTAACGCGCACGTAGGCCATGCTCATGTTGGAGAGGCTCAGAATGGCTGCCATGATGGCCCTGCCTGCATTGTAGGGCTATAGGAGGAATCACATGAAGCCAAGCGTCCATACATGTGCCTGCATGTGTCCAATCAGCACATTACAGGCTGCTGGACTTGTGCGTCACTGTTTAAAAAAAACAAAAAAAAGCCCCCAGAGCGAATGCTTTCTGTGTTCTATAGCACTTACAGGTGTTTAAAATACGCAGAGAATCCCTGCAAACTGGGAGAAATCACACATGGAGATGCGTAAATGGCCTCTGTGTTTGCGTGTGTGTGTAAATGAAAAATGAGCCCTGTGAGTTTATATTATCCAAACCCCTATTTGTTGAAATATAACGTGATTGTTTTTTGTTTTTTTTTAAATTTTATTTATTTTTTTTATTTTGCATGAGCACTCTGTTGTTGCAGGAATAATCTATTTGTGAATTATTATTTTGTCCTTCACTGTAGAATTGTCTTAATTTTTAAAAGTCTAGCAGATGCAAGTTTATATTTAAAATTCATATTTTACTCATGCTACACTGGTCTTTAAATTTATTGAATCTACCAAGTTCTCAAATATGTATTCCCTATATTTAATATATTATTTAATCACATGGTCCTTAAAAAGTAATTATTATATGTATGCTTAAGGTGGCAAAATATATGAAATTACAGTGAGAAATAAATAGATCAGTTTTGTTTAGTCATTTTTGTGACATCACATCTTCAGGCCTGCTGCTTTTCTTCCTTTGTTAAGCTGCTGTAGTTTTCACCTGGATTTGTGTTTGTGTGGTCTTGCTGTTTCAGTTTAATTTGCTGTGTAATGTCTCCAGTGTGCTCATGTGCATGTTAGGATTAGCTATTAATTTATATATAATTTTAGGTTTAAAATTATGATCAAATATGGTACTCTTCAAAGGTATTTCATTTCCGAAAGACTTTGTCTTTAAAGTAGTGGGCCCTGTATATTATGAATTGTTATGACTTTGAGATCCCAATTTTTAATTTAAATTACACAAATGTTACGTTTTGAAATTCTAAATTGGTTCAAAGGCATAATCTTTCATATGATGTCATTTTAAAAGGGATAAACTAAATTTTTGTTTTTTTGTAGCAGCTTTCAAGTTTCATAATATGAGGAGTAATTAGTTGCACATTATCAATTATATTTCAAATAGATAGTTTTAAATTATTGCAATTATTTTCAATAAAATGGATTGATTTTATTGCTTGAATAGTGCTGTGATAATGTAGATTACTTATTATAGATTCAACAGAGATTTCAGTGGTAAGATAATTGTTATTTATATTTTCTTTAATATTTTTTATGTGAATAAAATTTAAAAGTTAATCTTTGGAAAATATGTAATTTTAATGTCACAATCCTATGAGCTTGTTGTGTAATTGCAGGCCTAAAATATAAACTGCTTTGATCATTGGTGTTCTGCAATAATCATTACCAGAGAACAGACTGAGTACAGACTGGGAAAATACATTAAATCATTACTGAAAATTTTAAGTAGAATGATTATTATTAATTCCTATTTTATATTGACAAAATGTGCCTGAAATATTGAAAATTAGATAGTGAAATTAAATTTCTTAGCTCACACGTATAAATTCCTGATACATTTTCCTATCAGTGTTTTTAATTGGGATTTAAGCTGCTGCCATAAATCAGAAATTGTATAAATTAGGTTTTTTATTTTTACTTCACTGTTAGATAAACTACAAAACATTCCATAAGTAAATGTTTTATTTCTTATGTTTGTAAAGCAAATTTCTGAGTCTGTGCTACTGCAGCATTATAATTATTCATAAGGAAGCAGAATATGATTTGATGTTAATTGATATTGGTGCTACATTAATGATGTGTAGTGTTGATTACATGGAACAGCTGAGACAAATCTCATTTCAAGCTGTTTTTCTGTACAGTGTTTACTTGCTTTGTTAAAGTAAGTGACAAAGCCAGACTTCTTGTCCAGATTACTGCTCTGCACCTTTAACTTTACATGGAATGAACATCTGCCAAAGTAAACAACTGATGCATACGAGATGGAGTGGAATCTAATAACTATCTGTTGTGTTACACACCAGCAGGTTGTATCACAATAAACACAAGTCAAACTCTGTGTGCTGTTAATAGTTTACAGATCGATGAAAGGAAATATATCCTTTAATTGTGACAAAATGATTACTGCAACTATTTCTTACAAATAGGGAAAAAGCAAGACTTGGGTGTAAACACCTGCATTGCACCATAGTGTAGATGTATGTAGATGTGTGTGGGGTTTGTCAGTGCACACTGAGTCATAACGGCGCAACACGATAGCCATCAGTTGATCCACTCTGAATCCATTAATACTCCCCAGTTGATCCTGGGTACAGGGGAGCTCTCCAAAGCAGGCTCCGGTTATGTCCGGAGTGATAGCAGAAGGTGGTGTGGCTCCTCTCCAAGCCACATCCGCTGCACCCTCCTCCCCTTCCCACCTCTCTGTGTTTCCCTTCACCTGTTTGCGTGCAGGAATCGCTCATTTCCACAAAGCACACAAAGTATTTGTGGACTGAGAGGAATGGATGACTTTGCATACCTGAGGTGTACAGTATGTCATTTATGTATCTTTTTTGCCCTAAAGAGATTTGCTGTTGTGTATTGAACATCCTGTTGGTCTGCCTCAGGCTTTGGACTCACAAAAGTGGATAGAGTATGTGTTTAATGTTTCTTGAACAATGTTTCTTTGGCTGAGCATCTCTGACAAACAGTTATAAGATATTTAAAAAAAAATGTAGAAGAGTTTTTCTCAGGATTTATAAGAATAATAGTTGTTGATCATGTGTCATATTTAGGTTTGTAATTGAGTGTGTTCATGCAGCTGAATTAGTATTATATCAGTCTTTTTTTTTTCAATGCCAAATTCATTATTTAGGTTTTCATAAAAGCACAGTCATATTTGTCTCTTGAATTGATAACAAACTTGCTAGTGCAACAGGGTGCATAGCTTAGAGGAGCGACAGGATTAGATGGGAGAGGATTGTAATTTCATTATGTGTCTAAGAGACCTGTGGGATTGCTCTTTTAGCTCTTTGAGTTGGAGTCTCCTTTCACTCACACATACAGTGTGTATATATCTATATATATATAGATATATAGATATGTGTATATATATAAATATACACATCTCTCTCTCTCTCTCTCTCTACATATATATATATATATATACACACACTGTACATAATGTGTGTGTGTTGCATATACTGTACATCTCAGAGAATCTTCTCTGTAAGCTGTCATGGCGCTCTCAACTTGTTACATGACTAATATGTTACTGTGGGATAACACTCACTGTGAGCAGGAATCAGCTGCTGCTTGGGAGTAGCAGTGACGAGGTGTGGAAGGTGTTGCCAGGTTGAGAAGAATTCTCAGGTGTCACATTTTACTGTAAATGTTAAGTCACTGAAATATACTGGAGCTGAGAAAATTAAAGCATGATTATTAAAGCATGATACTCTTTGCCTATGACCAGGTGGAAGTGGTTTTATCTGATGGGAAATGGCAGAATTGGAAAATGATTCTTGATGTGCTTGGTGAGAAACATTTTTCACCCAATAGGATGCATAGTTGGTAGGGATTCTTCTGTCTGTGTTTTTACTTGTGGCCTCACCATCACACATCGCCTCGTAGTTATTATAATTAAAAAATAAGAGCTATGGAAAGACAAAAAAAAAAAAAAATACCTGACTACAGATGGGAAATATAATTCCTCACTGAACTGAACAAACCTTTTTGTTTGAGTTTCAACAAAATTTGTCTGTCATGGTATATTTTCATCGGTGTGTCTAAGTCACCCTTTCTTTTTTTTTTTTTAGCCCCACCATCCCTTCCTTCTGAAAAGATCCCTGTTGTTTTGAACGTTCCTTAGAGTTTTCTAAAATTTATATTTGAGGATACTGTAGGAATTGATGAATTACTGGAATTTTAAATGTGCTGCATGTAATATACAGTATAATGAATATTAAATCACTAGTATCAGTTGTGTATCGGTAGTACAGTTTCTACCATGTTCTTTTTTAGGGGAAGAAATGTAAAGTAGAACAGCTGCTTTGTCTCTTTCTCTATTTCCATCTCCATGTCCCTCTATTTTTCCAGTCTGTCACTGTTATGTGTGTATGCATGTGTGTGTGCACATGTGTGGGGAGTGGTTTGATCAAATGTAGATATGTTTACATGCATGAAAAAGACACTGGAGAGACAGAGAGGATGTGGCGGGTCCCAGCTGACATAATGGCGGACGTAAGGTGTAGTGTTTCTCTCTTCAGTGACATGATTCTGGTGGGCATTCAAGGGTGTGGCTCCACAGACGGGTGGGCAGCTGAGATGCACAGCAGATGGCAGTTCATACATAGGCAGACCCCGACTTTGTCCCAAATCAACACCCATCATGCCTGTGGAACTTTAGAACTCTGATGGGTCTTGAACAGGTGAAATGAATATGATGAAAAGCCCCAAAGAACCAATCACAGTGTTCCACAGAGTGAGCCGGGGTCTGCTATGCTAACCCGCAGCCAATCCTGCGTAAGCAGGTAGCGTACGAAGCATTGAGGTTCATGAAGAGACCCTGTGACACTGGCTCAAATTGGGAATGCAGTCGGGTAAAAGCTTCACCCAGCTGAGATAGTCCTGTTGATCTCTTCTTTCAAATCGTTACCCATGTCCACTTCTCAGTTGTCAGTTGTGGACTAAGGTCCCAGAACTGACTAAGGTCCGAACAAAAAGTTTTTGGAGAGGCAGCTTTTAGTTTTTATGGTCCTAGACTATGGAACAATTAGCCAGAGGGTCTCAGTGTTTCTAAAACTGCGGATATTTTTAGGAAGAATCTGAGAACATATCTTTTCAGTACTGCTTTTATGCCAAATGCTGATATTTAATGCTTTTATTGATCATATTCTTTTATTTTATCTTTTTTGTTTTAACGTTTAATTTTTATATCTTTTTTTATTTTTATGTGAAGAACCCTTTTAGTTGCACATCATGTATGAATTGTGCTATACAAATAAAAATTATTATTATTTGGTATAATTATGATGTAGTATATGTGTAATTGTAAAAATGTTTTTTTAAGTATATATATATATACAGTATATATATTAGCTTTCCATGTAGCAGTAAATGCCACAAGGTACATACAATGATGATGTGGAAAAAGACTCTGACGTCGTGCTTTTTGTTAAATCCAGGTTTCTTTGTATTCAGTTCCAATTGTTCCAGGTTAAATTGTTCTGCACATTGCCATGGCAACAAGATTTGAGCATTTTGCTTAGTTATAGGAGGTAAGCATAAAGGATGATGAGTTTCAGATTGTGAACCCAAAGCCCTCTGGAGAAGCGACCAACACACAAGCTGCAAAACAACTAAAGTTACTTCCATGTCATCCCGCCTTCACAGAAAATAATCTGAGTTTACTGTGTTTGACACCCTTGGATTTACTCTCCAAGTTATCATTATAATATCTTTTCAAAGCATTGTCAGAATCCTATGATTACAGCTTACATTTGTTATGAACTGCTGTAAGTTTAAGGACCCTGTAATTTCCACCCATTCCAAGGAGAGTGGAGACTGCCTACCGGTTATAGTTTCAAGCGGCAATCTGCAGTCCAGCCATGTGTTTGTCGCTCACGCTATGGGTGGTGCAGTGGTCAGAGTGCTGATTTTATACGACAGCGAATACATAAAGTGCCTCAATAAAATGCCTGTTGAATTTAAAGCAGTTTATTGGTTAAAATGCGTGGCAGGGGAAGCTGCTGTGTGGGCTGTCCGTCTATGTCATAGCTTCAGCCCTTTTGTGACCTTTCTCATTCACTGACCCACTCAGAACCACCATTTCTATCTTCTTCTATATGTGTGGAATGGAAAAGCTGGGAAAATCCCCTGCAAAACAAGTCATCTACAGTAACGTCCACACACAGCTCCAACACAACCTGGAGTACAGTCTGATCATTGTGTTTCCTCTGTTTTGCTCTGCCTCTGACGGAAGAGGAAGGCCTAGAGAGGACTTCCGAGTCAAAGAGGCAGAGTCACAGGGATGTGTGTGCAGGTGTGCATTTGTCTGGGTTTAGATATGAGGCTTACACGTTTCCGCTTGCCTTGTAGTATTTTTGTGTGTTTCTGTGTCTTTCTGCTCTCGTGTGGGTAGGAATGGTCATCGCTGATAGAGGGCAGCATTTCTACCTGTCAGCGAGGCTGACAGGCTGTGTGAGGCTGCTGGTGGCTTGAAGTGTCTTTGCCCTCACTCAGTGGACGGTGATCGGCCTGCTCACAAACAACAGGATCGCTGATTGTGGGTTTCAGACTGACAGAAATAGAAAAATCGACCCTGTGTTTCTTCCATTTTCTCAACATGTCAGCTGATTTTTACTCTCTATGACCTCTTCCTGTCCTGTCATACTCAACCCTGGCTTCAGACTTGCTGCTGGGTGTCACTTTGGTTTCAATCCAACCTCTTGACAGGTAGTTTGATGCTTATAATTTAGTAATAACCTGGTTTACAGTAAATAGGATAAATTAAAAGACCATACTGGTGATTTTGCATGTTTGAACAATATATACAGTACAACCTGCATACATGTTACATTATTGCAACCATTTCCCCCACGTCCAGACTGCCATTGCTTTCTACGCTATTTAAAATCAACCTGTAAAGACTTCAAATGTGCTTGAGATACGTAATTCATCAAATTGAACATGACATCTATTACATTTTTTGTCAAAGTACAGTAACTTCATTTAACTGGTCCAACACGGAGCTGCATTGATGAAAATGTATGTTTCCCCAGGGAATGTAGACCCAGGAGACGACCGCTTTTAGAGAAATAAAAAATGACTGTCCCTTCTACATTCGGACATACATTTTAGCAGGTAAAACACTGAATTTTATGAAGGATGTATCACCTGAATATTTAGCAAAATAGGAAAACTAAAATTAGATTTTATATTTTGGAAAATGGTTGGCAGTAACATAATATGTATGCAAGGAGTATTTGTTGGTTTTAACCATGCAAAATCACCGGTGTCGTCCTTTAATATCACAAGCCTTAGCCTACTGACAGACACATTGAAGTCATAATTGTATGCGCATTCTGAACCAGCACTACTTCATGATTATTTCTCTTTTTAATGAAAAACAGCAGATTGCCGTTTTCATATTTTGTTAATTTTTGGAGTGAGTTTCTCATTTGAACTACCATTGATAATCTTGATCTCGGTTGAATGGACTAACGCACTGAACAAAATGAATAGCAATTTGTGTTCTCTTGGTTTAAAAAAAGTGTCAGTTCTCTGTCTACAACCATTTTACAGCCTTCCACAATGGCAGCTCTTTTCATGTTTTACAGCAATAAGCTGCAGCTGCGTTTTCAGGCTTTCCTTGAGTTTCCGCTGAAATAGTGTTAAGCATTTGGCAGTTGTGATACACCATAAAGTCGGCTGTTTTAAACAGCTGTACTTGATCCTGACTATGATTGTCTGAGCCCAGAGATGAGTTGGGTAACGTGGGCCAGGCAGGTGCGAGAGAGAGAGTGAGGTGCCTTCCTGCCAAGTGACCTAAGAACATGCCAATACCCGGTCAGTCAGTATGAGAGAATGACAGAGTGTATGCAAGTACAAGAGTATGCAGAAGAGAGCGATAGTGAGAAAACAGTGGAAAGACAGAGAGGGATAGGCAACAGAATTCTGCTTAGAATGTACTGTACAGCGTCGTGAGATCTCAGCACTTAGAGGGGGAAGCCCTATGAGAGCCTTTTGATGAAATCACATCAGACTGCTGCACATGTAACAGCATGTGGAAAATACTGCTTGTACTGCAAATAGCTTCTGTTTTATTGGACTCCTTTTCCTTGAGAAAGAAAAATACTGAATGTCTTAAGTTAGGTGTTCAATGCAGGTGTGTGTCCTGCTGGATTCTCTGCAGTGTTTCCCATGGGTGCAGTAGTCCCTCAAAACATACTGTTTGAGGGGAAGACATGTTTCCATTTATAAATGCGATCTTTGTGCGTAAGCTAAACACCATGCCGACTGGTAATGCTGATGCTGTCAAATGTATGTGCAAGTTGCTAGGAAACTGGTCGATTGATTGATTGGGCCTGTGTGTTTAGCATGGAGATCTCCATACTTCTTACTGCCACCACTTTGCCAGCATGCTAGTTGCTCAGCCAGCAGTGCAGCACTGTTGCCTTACACATCGTGGCTGATTGATGAATTGCCTGTTTCTATCAGATTCACTATACACTAACACAAACTCAGTTACACATTAGGAGCGTACACACAGCAGAGTGCAATCTTGTGAAAATCCAAAGGCAAAACATAGGCACCTTCAGCTTAGCAGGTTAGTAAATATTTGATGCTGAAGCAGCCATGCATGTGTTCCTGCAGGCGGGGTTTCTGAAAGTTACTGGGTCTGTAGTGCATACTAAGATCAAAAGAGCTTATTTTGTTTATCCATGTATGTTGTATAGTAGTGAACAGCAACACACACTCCGTCTGCTGAGGTGAATTTCATTTTGATTAATGGTGACTTCCCTCAGATGCAGATCGCACAGTGATTTCAGTTCACCTCCTCACGTTTGAGACCAGCGTGCTCTCTTTCCACTGCAGCGTTTCTACCTCTACGGCCCCTCCTTGTGCACGTTTTGTGTCAGCATACCATGTGAAACTTAGATTGCGTGCATTGTCTTCCTCTCTTTCTCCCTCTCTTCAGCTCACAGCGTCACACCTCTCCTGGCACAGCGTGGCATTACAGAGTGAAACGGGTTATGTGTAAGCATGAGGGGGTNCCTCTCCTGGCACAGCGTGGCATTACAGAGTGAAACGGGTTATGTGTAAGCATGAGGGGGTGTAAGTAGTGTCCAGCTGTGTGTTATGTACTGTAAGCTGAATGTGAGCCGCCCTATCAGATAGTGTAACAGAGACAGGCAGTTTATTCTTAGTAGAGTTGTGGTTACTGCTATTGGAATTCTGTGACAACAGAAGATGTCTGTGTGCATGTGTCTGTGTCCTTGCGTATGTGTGTGTATGTGTGTGTGCCACGGTGCATCTGTGTTCCTGCCATTCCCCAAGTGGGAGGCAACAGTTCATTCAGAGCCGGCTGCTAAGATGGTTTTGATTTAAGTGGTGTTAGGAGTGACTCCAGGCGGCCCCGTTTCCGGTTGCGTGACATTGCGGCAAAATAAATTACAGACATATAGAATGACGAGCTTCAAAGCTGAGTTTGATGTCGGGGACAGTGGTGTAGGTTTGGAGCAACTACAGTATGAGCCGCCGGAGGAGTTGTGTTTGTTTTTCCTGTTGCCAAGTGTAATTGTTCCTTCTTTGATGAGTGTGTGGCCATGCTGGGAACACCTCAGGCATTGTTGAAGCGTTTACAGCATCGCTCCTTCCTCCCATGAAGCAGGATTCAGAACCCAATGTTGATGCGTGCAGAGTCAAAAGTCAAGAGTAACAGGATTGCCACCGGACAAAACACAGCGCTGGTTCACCGGCCATTATTTTCCAGATTCTGGAAACGGTGAGGATGATGAGGTGTGATCATATCATTTTGTGTCCGTCACGTGCACAGACCTGTCAGCCATTTGTATTTGTCTGGGAGTTTCAGAGGAGCTGTTGTAGCTGTCTAAACGAATGAGCCCTCAGGTTTTCAGGTCAGCCCACACTCCTAATAGCCCTTCAACTCAGACAGGGTTTTTGTTAAAGAGGCGAAGCAGCATCATGTGTTGTCTGCCAGGAATGATGAAAGCAGTAAATGCTTGCAGATTTGTTGTGGTGTTTCTGTGTGGAGGAGAGTCATAAGCCAGAGTAGGGCTGGAAATAGTTGTTGAATTAGGAAACTGCACCGTTATATAGACCATCTCACAAATCAGAGCACTTCTCTCTATTGATGTTGAGTATTTGGTATAGAAATCAGGCATCATCTCTTCTCCAGCATCTCTATACACAAAATTAAAAGGAGTTACGGTTATATTTTGTCAGAAAATCAATCTCGGAATACTAACAATGAGCAAACACACTGTTGTGGGTTCTGCAGCTTTAAAGCGCTCAGGCCTGTTGGAGGTCTCGGTTCTACTGAGTGCCTTCCAGTCACACATATAAAATGTAGTAGTACCAAATACAAGCCTTCCTCCAGGCCTTTCCACCGTCACTAATAATTCTCTCTCTCTCTCTCTATCTCACTTTAAATGCTGCCCACACAACAGGCATTCCTACCCGCTTTCCTCTGCTGTGTGGCGCAGGGCAGGCTCCTAAACTTCAGACGTCAACATTCAACTCAAGGATTTTTACTTGAGTATTTATTGCCTATTAATTAATGCTCACGTGAGCACCTCATATAATTGAATTAGCATTCATATGTGCACACCATACAAACTCAAGCTAGTACAGTCCTTATCCAAGTCGGGTGCTTCCTATTCCCCGCACTCACCTCCTATTGAGCCTTACACACACATACACACACACACTTCTAAACCAAGCCTCCAAACCCCAACCATTTCCAAGCCACTTCCTCTCATGGCCCCTGCCTCGTTTCTGAGTAGGCCAGGATCTGGAGCCATTTAAGCTTCAGGATTAAAGTCTGACAGAGATAATACCACTTCAGCCACTTGTGAGTCACATGACACAAGATGATCTAAGGTTTTAGGAGGGCACAATAATGTAATTAATGTATTGCAAACTCTTATCTGTTTGACTCCACCCAGTCTACAACTGCTAAACTGATATAAAAGTGATGTTTTGACGAGGAAACCTCAATCCTGTGATGATTTTATTTTTCTTCCTAATTTTGACTTTATGCTGTCTACCGTGGATTCTCTGGCTCTTTTCTCAAGTGCCCTGTTATTGTCGTAATGGTGGCAGCTGAAAGTACATGAGCACAGCGTGTGGTGATTTTTGCACATAGCTAACTTTGCCGACACCTTGTTATTGTGGGTAATGGGCTGCTTGTTTCAAAGATCAGATGATTCAGCTTATCTGGTCTCCACGGGTGCTTGTTTAGGCACAGATCACAAGTTTGTGAGAGGGATTGTGTCATTACGTTCATTTCATCAGAGTGGTGCATGCAAAAGTGGTCGTTATCATCAGCCCAATCAGACGTGTCAGATGTTATAATATTTGAACTGACACACACAGCGACTTATACCAGATGAGGTTTTCACTGGTGATTTTTTTAGGCAATCACAACAACTGCCGTGGGAGTTGAAGTTACACGCCGTGTGTTTGCGATGATGGTTTAATCTCTCAGCAGCATCTTCCAGCGCGACACTGATTCATGGCCCAGCGTTTCAGATACACCGTGTGTGTTACGCTGCATACAGACAGTTGCTGATCCTGCTGCTTCCAAAAGCGTTGTCCTGTGAGGACTTCTCGGTGACAGCATCTGGGACTGGCAGGGTGTTTTGAAATATGCTCTTTTTTTTTTTTTAACATGCCTGTCAGTGTTCTTCTTTCTCACAGGGTAAATCTTCACTCACCTCCTGATAGTTATATGTTTTTACTCTCTGTGAGGAAGTCCACTACAAAGAGGGGGAGGGGAGCAGGAAAGAAAAGAGGTAGGGTAGTGCATTCTTATGTGTGAACAAGTGCGCTAAGTCTCCAGAGGGAGCTGGAGAAAATAGTGAGACGGATGGAAAGCGCGGGTGAGAGACAGAGCAAGGAGAGCAGCAGAAAGGCAGGAAAGAAGGCAGACAAACACTCTCAGGGCTTGTGCAGTGTTGAGTGGAGTGTATGCAGTATTGATCCAGTTTAACCCTGCTGGGACCTACACCTATGGCAGGCAAGCTCAGCCTCCCAGCTATAATACCTCATAGTTGGCAGATTAAAGGATGAGACCTAAGGAACATGCTGTACAACTCAATGTAAAGCTGTGGAACACACCCACAAGGAGCAGCTGCCAACGGACCCATGCTGCACCAGTACGAGCTGGTATCCACCTGTTGGTAGCCCTTAGCACATAGCGTAAACCTGAGATGTGTGTATTGGGGGGTGTNGGGGCAGAGAGAGAGAGAAAACATATCAGTGTATGTAAGGAAGATGGATGTGAAAGTAGGCACACCTGCAGTAGCTACACATTAGTGTTTTCTGTTTGTGTGTGTGTGTGTGTGCCTGTGGTGTACCCCTGTACGCTCGCTGTGTGCCTGTCAGTGACAGTGCTGACTATGTGCTTTGTGATGGGAACTAAGAGAGTTCTCAGTGTGTATAGAAAGCTGCTGCTCAGGCTGATGAGCGCAGGAAAAGACTCTTAAAGTCCTCTTCAGTCATATTTTACAACATTTGTTTACTCTCATGCTTGTATGATTGTAGTTATTTCAGCATCAATAATATAAAATGTAGGCACTGAATATACTGGATTTTGCATGTTAGGAGAAATCCCTTTTGCACAGAACTATATATAGTTTTTCAAATCAATCAAACTTAATCTTTATAGTTAGTATGCATTGTATTTGAGCTGTTAGCTGTTTGATGATTCATTGAGAGTTTCACTTGATAATCTCTGGAAAAAGGGCAGATTTTCCTTTCCTTTCCTTTTCCTGTTCTAGTAATGGTTGTCTGTCACACTGTCCTGGCTGCTCTCTCAGTCAGTATGTTTAGATTCACACTATTTGTCTGTATTGCGATTAAGGCAAAATATGGTGTAAACGCCATACATATGGATGGAATTAATAGAATTCTGACTCGTTGCTTTATCGGCTTACGAGAGGAAGTATGCCAGGTGAGGAAATACATGTGCAGAACACTTACACTGATTATAAGTCGTTGGAGCATTTACATGCTGAGTAAATCAGTTTACAATTGCGTAATCTAGGTCTGTTACTCTACAGTATACACAATAATGCAGATTTCAGTCTGCGGTGCTTACATAAGGAAAAACTCCATTTATTTCCTTAATCAGATTAGAATCACAGTTTAAACATACAGTAAGCAGGGCATCTCATACAGTAACATTATACACTCAGTGGCCAGAAAAATAGAAACACCTACACAGTGTAATGAACAGTACTACAATACTACTTTACTTTAAATATTCAGTTTTTTTCAGACTGCAATTTCAGTTTGTCTGTTGACTCAGCTTCATGCTGCACTTAGAGACTGTACTTTGTGGAGGTGTTGTATGCATTGGATTGCATTATATTTAAGGGTGTTTCTAATATTTTGTACACCTCGTTCACTTAGAAACATGGTACAATAGAATACATCCCAATAAAACAATAACACTCCAGCCTCCAAAATGACCTGAATCAACATATCAAGAACAGCTAAAATTATCAGTTTCATAAAGTTAGTATTTATGACAAGATTGTATTACAATAAACAGGTGTTTGTATTTTTCTTGCCACTGAGTGTATTTTTTTTTTCTTCTTTTATTCCATTTCTAAAGCCAAATAAAGTAAGAAATAGTTTTCCACTGTTCTGGTCACATAATAGTTACTAGATCTAGATCAGGACTACATATAATGTGAATGCATGTTGAGTGCCATGCTGTAGCTCTGTAGCTGTGTTGGAGAGAGGTCACAATTCAAATAGCAATGCATAATCCTGCTGCAATCTGCAAATGGAACATTTTTGAACACTCATTTCATTAGCAAAGGAGGCGAGATGGTGGAAAATTTGTTTTGTGTCAGCTGGGCACCCTGTGGCATTTTAGTACCGACTGAAAATTAATTTGTGATGATTACACCTGAGAACTGAAATTCATTTTGTATCTGCAGCAGTATACAAATCACTTCGGACAATCTAAGAGTGTTGTATGTGTCTTATGTTGCATATGAAACTGTTATATGATTTACTTGCTTTTGATGCTATCTGTTATTGAGCTTACACGTAGAGTGGAAATCATCACACCACAAGTGCATCTGTAGATAGACTGGTGATTGTTCTGAATCAGAATTAATATTACACTGCTCTAATCTATCCTTCACACTGCATGTATCTGAAACATGAATGATTTGCTTGGCCTGGGTTGCATAAATCTATTGAATGATTATGAATCAACCCCATCATGTGCTGCTGAATCATTCCCTGATATGAGATATCAATCTCATTTCTCTGCCTGATCAGTAGGCCTCTTCTATGCTCTGTGTACTAAATGTAATGATGGAACAAACCTTGTGTAAGCTTTCCTTATTTACAGCTAGCTATTATCTCCTTGAGTGAGTGCTGACAGCAAGGAGCAGACAAAGCTCAACAGGAAGGCAGTGGTTTCCATTAGCAGGAAGCTGTGTGTACCTGCCTGCTTTCAGCCTTTCAGCCTGCTTTCCTGCTTGAGCCAAAAGTAATGTAGGGAGAGAGAGAGAGAGAGAGAGAGAGAGAGAGAGAGAGAGGTAAGCCCACTGAACTCAGATGGGTTCTTACCTGCTGAGGGCTGAGAGAGAAAACAGAAACAGGCACCTGAGCACTACATGCTAAGATGAGACAGTTAAAGGCACCATGGAGCGCCAGCTTTGTTCCGTATCAGTATGAAAAATATGTCATTTCGGAAAAATGAAAAAGAGCAGATGTGGCTGCTATTTTTTCCCGCAATGTTTCCTACCAGGGTCAAATTAAAGGAGCAAAAGGCGATTTTTTTGGAAAGGGCTGATCTGACTTCCTGGACTGTACTGAAACTATCTGCTGTAATTATTAAGGAGATGATTAATTTAGCTACTTAAAAATGATCAGTGTTGTTGTTTGCCTATAACAAAGCACAGTGGGAGCACTGATACAGTTTGAAAGGAAGAGCAGAGGCACGTCTTTGGAGTACAGTAGATCTCCTGCGTATTGTTGACTTATGGTTTCCTCTCAGAGATTTCAGGGCATTTAGGTGCTTAAGAGCTTAAGAGTCCTAGCTAGAAATTGGGTTAATTCAGATTAGACTAGTCTGTGGATGGTGAAAGGGCCACTAGACTTTTTGACCAATCCACCCTAACTGACCCACATACCATCAAAACTACAGTTTTATCACATGCTGGGAAATCAGTTTTCTCTTTTTTGATGGATGCAATAGATGCACAGGATTAAAGGCCCCAGTATACTTCATATGAAGTAGAACTTTCAGGGCTAAAAGATACCTCAGAAGGCTCAAGATGCCGTGATTCAGGCTGTTTGGGTGTTTTTTGTGCAAACCCACACGGGAGAATTTTTGTCTTTTGTCTTTTCTACTTCTGATACTACCTCCTGGCCTTAATTGGTCCAAATACCAAAAGGTTGGTTGCGTCGCCAGTAAATGCTCAATTTTTGCTTCGGTTTATTCGCTACTTCCTCTGGTGTCAAAGCAACACGTCTAAGCTCCAAAATTGTCGAATAAACAGAGAAAATTATCCTTCTTCCTTACTCTATTCTTACTCTGATTTTGAGGATGCTAAATAAATTACAGCCAATGCCAACTCCTCTCTCTGTTGATTGTAAGCATTTTTAGCTGCTGCTTCTGGTAACAGGCCATTCTAGGATGGAGGGATGGAGTTGCATGCAGTGTGTTAGGACATGTTCACCATCCTGTTCTTTTATCATATGTATTTTGAAGTAAACTGGGGCCTCAAGAATGGTGGCTAAATGCTGACCGCTTAGTGAGCTTCACTTTACATACTGACACCATCACTGTTTCCATGCACATTAAAACTTCAGTTATACTTGGATAAAAGCAATAAATAGATTTTTTTCAAATGTCATATATACACCTTAATCAGACTGAAATCCACATAAATCAGAGTAAGCTTACTCCGAGTAACAGACGAAATTATGCGATTGTAAATCGGTTTATTCAGGCATGTAAACATCATAGAGTAAGCCACCTCCACGTGCATTTCCTCACCTGGCAGACCCACTGCATAGCCTGATTACATAATGCATCATGTATATTTGGTGAACTGTAGAATCCTATTAATTCTGTTAATGCATATGTCTTACTTGCATTATTGCCTTAATTGGAGTATTGGAGTGCATGTAAACACACTGATTAAACGTAGAGCAGTGTATATGCATGATTGTTACATAATCACATCATTCTGCACTAAGTGCTGGAGTGAAGGACGACATATAAAACAAGCAGGAGTGCTAGTGTTACTAGAAGTTATATCATTGGGTTTGCAATATGACAATGTATTAGGTGCATAATCACGGGCTTCCAGCATGATTTATGACTGTAGAGGGTTTAATTTCCTATTTTATCCAAATGGTATGGCTGTGCTCAATCA
The DNA here is from genome assembly GCA_014773175.1 of Lucifuga dentata. NCBI lineage: Eukaryota > Metazoa > Chordata > Actinopteri > Ophidiiformes > Bythitidae > Lucifuga > Lucifuga dentata. Next base: position 36,743 of record VXCM01001749.1, read on the forward strand.
GAGATCAGCTTTCATTTTCTTGCGTGGAATAAGAACTCTTACATTGGGCTGTTTCTGAACTCTGAGTTCTATTATGAGAGGATTTGCTGGTACAAAGCACTTTGTCAACATATAGATTAGAACAAAGAGTGATACATTAAGATTTCTCTGCTATAACTCACTATATTATGACAGAGACACAATAAGTGTCTCTTATTGTATGAGACACAATCTCATACAATAAGCAGCATATACAGTATGTGGCTCTACTGTTGCGAACCAATGAGGAAGCAGTTTATAATCTGAGAGTGTTGATGGCTGAATGGACCTAGAAGAAAGGGTTGAATGATTAAAAACCTGCTTTACCAGTCAGATGGCTTTTCTAAGGAGAAATGATTTGGTGTGAGGTTTTTGGTAGGGAAGTCGTCGTAGCTCTGTGAGGCAGCACATCCGGGCTTGACGGACTGAGGGGCTGTTTGGGGCGTGTTTTTATTCTTCCTAAGAGGGCTCCCCTGCTGGGCTCAGAGCTGCAGGCCCTGTGAGCAGCCTCTGACCGCATGGGCATCTGCTCAGAGCAGGGAGGGAAAGGTAAATAACACTTTTAGAGGCCTCGTTAGACAGAATGCTGAGCAGAGAAGGAAATGTTTAATCATTTACTCTTAAGAGTTTCTCTCAAAAAGTTCTGCCCTCAGTCAAAGAACTTGGACTGTTTGTATTCAGTCAGTGTGGTCTTTTCATGAAGAAAAGCTCAGAGTCTAGACTAGCTGAATGACCTTGATATGATGCATTCACTGACTGTGAAATGCCAGACTATGTTATTAAAAGAAAAATCAGCTGTCTTGGTTAATTGTATAAATGAGAAGTCATATCTCATATCATCAAAACCATCAAGTATTTTGCATTTGCACCCCATATTTTAATTCATGCTATTAATGCTGTGCTACTTCAAAATCATTGCACAATTACACTGTATTAAATGTAATACATACGATTTGTGGTGGATTTTTTTTTTTTTTTTTTTTTTTTTTTGCCTTACTCAGCCTCCATCAAAAAGGTGTCATTTGTAAGCCATCCTGTGTTTGATTATTATTATTATTGACAGACACATGCACTTCAGTCAGGCATCGATAATCAGATGTTCGTCTTTAGGAACACTGCGAGAGTCTGGCGAGGGGGGGTGAATACCTTCTTTCTCACCCCTCTGTCCGCCCACCCTCTCGAAGGTTAGAATTCCTTCAACTGCTCCCTATGCATGTGCTTATTAGTGTGCACGTGTGTGCGCAGACACGCTTTTCTACCTTGTGCAGTGCAGGTGGGTGGAGTAAATATTAGCTTTTCAAATGAACATGGCCACCCTCAGATATTTAAAGACCAAAACTGAGAGGCTTTCTTTTTTCTCCTGGCAGGCCGCTCCAAACTAACAGCAGACAGCTTGGTTACGTTCAACAAACATTAAGTAACCACTGACTTCAGTCTGTATCTTCTACTGCAGTTCATTTTGCTCTTTGAGAAGGAGAGGGCATTGGGTTCACCTTGATTGCAAACAAACAGGAGATATTAACTTTTCTGATTTGCATATTCCCACTGGGTTATACCCTATCACTTTGAGTATAAAGCAACAAGTGCTGTGCGAGGACAGTAGGAACTTTGAGGATACCCAGACCTCAGCGCTGTGTGGGAAAAGACAATAAATTTGTTGCCAGGTATCTTGAGCCTCTCTCAATGTTGAAGACAGATAGACAGAGAGAAGGGATCTTGCCAGTAGCCAGGCATGCTGAAAATAGTGTCAATTTTCTTTGTGACGTTCATTCAGGAAATCTTTTTTTTTTTTTAGAATGATAAACAAGCAGGTGGATTTTAAAATGTGGGGAATCCTGACAGAAAAAAATAAGGTAAAGGATGAGGTTGAGATAGAATAAGAAGGAATCCACATAATGAAGTCATGTCGTCTTATACAGAGATAATTGATGAAGGAAGCCTATATTGTAAACTCATCTCTGCATCTCTGCTCTGCCTCCCAGCAGTCTGCTTCACCCCCTCTGTCTGTGGATCCTTCTTCTAAAGTGTAAAGAGGACTGCCGCTGTTGCTGTGTGGCAGTTTGTGCAGTCTTACTGATCAAAGTTTGGGCTGGCATAACAACATATCAATTAGCAGAGGCACAATAGAACCTGCCCATTACAATTTATGGTCTATTTAACTGGCTGATGCTGAATGAAAGGAGCTTTTATTGTTCATATTTGACAGTTTGGAAGTCAACATTTGGGCCTATTTTAATGTTCTGAATTGACATTAAAAGCTTTTCAACTATTGGATGTTATTTACTTGTTGAAAAATGCGATCAGTACAGTCTGATTTTGGGAGGTAAAGTTGCCAAGATATAGTTTTCATGAAACCACTTTCCATTCTTTTCCCCTGGATGCAGGGATGCAATAGAGGATAAACCAGGTGTTAATTCACCTGTTGTTGTATTTAACGGTACGTTGCTGGATTGGATCAGATGAATAGCGGGAGAGGACAGGATAGAAGTGAACAGGAGTGCTCCAGATCTGTGTGATGCTCTTCTCTCTCTAGCATTTTTATCCTCCAGCAGCAAAATCAGAAAGAGTTATTCATTCATGTCCAGCTGCCAGCTCAGTCCTGTCGTTCCTCCTCGCTGACAGGAAGTTCTGACCTGTGGTCTTTTGCACTGAGGCGTCTCCGGACAGATGCATGCATGAGCTATAGGAAGTGCATTTGTGTATCCCATGGGCCAACTTCCTGTACTAAAACCTAACACTTACTCTATTATCTCTCCCCTCTCTTCTACCATTCTCTACCAGCACTCATTCTCTCTCTCTTCCTCCTGTATTATCTCCTATTCATACCCTGAAATGCTTCTTTAATGGTTATTGGGATTCGGTTGCTCAGTGGTATGGCTTTCTCTTCACCTGCTTTTTAAAGCGCTGCGGAGCCAGGTGCACTCACGTTAATGTAGCTGTTAACAGCTTGTGGTGGCTGGCAGTTTGTGCGGCTTTGCTGTTTAAGCTGACAGGCTCGCTGGAGGCAGAGACAGTCTTTGGAAGCTCTCGTCTCTGTCTTTCTGTCTGTGTGGCTGCCTTAAAAACAGTTTTGGTGTTTAAATGTTAAATTGAGTATGAATGATAATGCTGAGAAATTGTTTAAAATGGCGAAATTTTTGTCAAATAATCATGAATCAAATTGCTTTTGGTTCAATCAATGGTTTGATCAACCATCCTCATTTATTTGTTTTTTTCATTTCATTTTTGTAGCTTCCATCCGTCGTAGTGAGAGTTGTGAGTTATCACTCATAGGAAGGTGCTATAGAAAGGCAGAAGCTGCTGTATTAAACATCCAGTCAGCTATGTCTCCTCTGATTTGTAATGTTGTCTAGTGAGCTGTGGGTTTATAACGTAATGGAACACTGACTAGTATATTATATATAATAGAAAACTGACTGTGACTCTCTGACTATTAAAATGTTATTGCTTCTCAAATGTCTGCGTATATGAGTGTGACACTGTGTATGTGTATGTATGAGTAATTACTCATCACCGTGTCATGTGTTGGTGACTGTACTCCTGACTGTAATTCCTAAATTTGTGCATGTGTGTGTGTGTTTGTGGTTCAGGTCTGTTAAATCCACTCTGTCTCTCATCTCTACAGGAGTCGGAAGATCCAGATCCGGAACATTCCCCCTCATCTACAGTGGGAGGTCAGTAGTTTGATGCCTAGTTGAATGACACCAGGAAGCACATAAACCAGTTTCCTGACTTTGAGTCACCAGTGGACAAATATTTTTGCGTTGACTTCAGCGTTTGCGTGTCCCTTGCAGTCTTTGTGTTTATAGCTGTCTGAATCCACGTCTGCACGTCTGTGTCAACATTTGTTAAATGATAACATTGTGTCTATGTGTCAACATCTATTTCTCAATCAGCCATATAGGGGTAATTCATAAAACACAGCGCCAGATTTAATGTTTTGATAAGCGAAATAGTGGCACTTTCCCTCATTCATAAATGCCTGTAACTGGCATCTTTTAGCATTTGCCTTAAAGAGGCATTGCCATGGTATTTCCTTATTTACACGTTGGGGAAGCTATTCCCAAAACACACCATCATGCAGAAATTTAGAGATGCTTCAGTCTGGTGGTTAAAGGACCATACTGGTGATCGTGCATGTTTGAGCCTAATATATTCAATTTTCATAGTTGTTATGTTACTGACAACCATTTCCCAAAGGATAAAACTGTATTTCAGCTTTCCTGATATTTTGCAAAACCTCTTAATCTTTCAAAATCAATTATTCAAGCGATACACCCACCTTAAAAATTGATGTTTTGCCTCATAACAGTTACACAACCTTATGAAGTCATGGTCATTTAAATTTTATGCTAAAATTATGTAACTTTGAAAAGAAAAAAACCTGAATATACATATTGTTGGCAATAATGGATTACCTATCCCAAGAACGTTTCAAGTATCAACAAGTTGATTTTAATAGTGTATCAGAATGAACTGAAACCAATAGCGGTCTGGAAGGTAGGAAAAAAATTTTTGAATTCCAGTACTGTTCCAGTAGTATGCTTTGGGAAATGATTGTCAGTAACGTCACGTGTACGAAAATTGAATATATTGGGCTCAAACATGCACGATGGCTAGAATGGTCCTTTAAATTTCAGCAGTATGAAATCAGAAATTATTTTTTCAGTTTAAGAGGGTTTTTAAATGAAGAGGCCTGATTGCATCTCACACAGATTCCAGGCACTGCGTCTCTTCTTTAAAGCCTCATCCACTGAGCTCTCTTTCTCTCTCTCTCTCTGTCACACACACACACACACACACACACACACACACAACACACACCACACCCAGACAATACGTGCTTGTTAATATGTATCCACGTAGCAGTGACTACGCTTGTTTCTCTAACCCTCACACTCGTGTGTTTTCCAGGTTTTGGATGGCCTTTTAGCACAGTATGGTACTGTAGAGAATGTGGAACAAGGTACGCAACATTTTTCCTCTGTCTTTAATGTACATCTCATCATCTGACTCAAACTCTTCAATGTATGTTTCTATTTAGCAACACGCAGACCTCTCAGTGAGTCAGGTCTCCCTGTGTGACTTGACTTCCTTCTCTAATTATCCCCCACACCCATTATCTAAACATAACCCATCTCTGCATATAAATCAGGCTTTATCATGTCTCTCTGTGTGCGTACGTACATTTGTGTCTTATTGACCCAGGCAGAGGAGAATCTGAATTGCATGCAGCCTCCATAATAAGCACTATGTGCCTCAGCGTATGGAGTGTGTGGATTGAAGTGGGCAGACATGGCAGACTTCCAGTAGTAATGTGTCTTTGTGTGCCTGTGCACTGCTGCACGTTTCTGTACGGGGAGTCTCATCGTGGTAATGGGGGAGGATACTGTAGGCGCCTGTGGTGGGGCTTTTGCAGTGTCTGATGGTGTGTGTGTGTGTGTTTGTGTGTGTATGTGCACAGAGGGGTAGCCAGTACTAGAACTATCCCTGAGCTCAATTAGAAACCCTCCACTGTCAACACCCATGTGCATGAATTGTATGCACACTCAGGGAGAAACGTTACAATCACACACACACACGTGCACACACATAGAGTACCCTTCTCTGTATCAAGCCGGCCAAGACTACTACCGCCCACTGTAGTCATGACAGGTGCTAAGAGAAGCCAGCAGAGACACTCGTCCAGTCCAGACTCTGCTTTAAAACAGACTTCTTCATCTGTACTGTACACAGACCAGAGCAGCTCTTCTTCTTCTTCTTCTTCTTCTTCTTCTTTAGCCTTCAGCTCGTCTTCACAGTTGCACGTTTGATCAAAGTTTCCAGAAAGACAAATCTTTGTGTATCTGTCCCTGTCTTTGCCGCTGCGTCCATCTCTGTCCAATTTCCCGTCTCTACCGTCCGCCCAGCCGATCTGTCTGTCACTTTGTCGGTTGTCGGCCTGCTGATGTCTGTGCACTCTGGTTACAGGGTGAGGTTTGGTGGAGTCGCATGTTCATGTGTGGCATGGCGAAGGCTGCCGGTGGCGGGGCGGGCAGGGCAGGGCAGATCTGGCTGTGAGCGCTGGGGTCGGGCACCCTGCCAGGGTCAGCCCACTCATCCTCTCTAAGCCAGCTGGACACGCTCACTAGTTTTAACCCTTCCACACCTGCTGGTTTTCACTGACAGCGAGAAGTGCTCAGATTTTACTTAGAAATGCTTATTTATATTTCTGACACTTTTCTAAAACATTTTCTAAAATATTTCTAACACCATTTCTACTTTATTGGCAGTGAAACCTGCATCTCTGAGCCCATTGTTGCCTCCTCTGAGGAAGGTACATTTTTCTCAGCAGGATATCTGAAAAACTAGCATTTTTTAAAGGATTTGGTAACATTGTAGGTTACAACTTTTTTTTTTTTAACATTTTTCCTGTTTTTTCATTAAGTACTGTTCTTTATCCTAATTTTGATGCAGATCTGGATCTAGAGACAGATGTGGAGTGCTTTGTAGTTTGGCGACGCATTTTTCTTCATCGCATGTTAGCAAGCCAAATGTTATTATGTCACAGTGAGATATTGCTAGCGACAATGGCGTTTAATAGCGCTTTCCTTTTACAAGCAAAATCATCTCTGGTAAATATCGTAACTGCAGGCTTGGTTGTGGAGTCCTCAGAATAAAAGCACGTGGGCATTCCATGAGGCTCACCATTTTTGAATTTTAACAGTTACACAAGTCACAAGCCTGAGTGTGATTAACGTGAACCACATGGTTGACACCTTGTACTGTGGCCCTCTGGTCTGGAAAGACACTCCAACCATGTTTGCACCCTGTTCACCCACAGTTTGTCACACCACAGCATAGCATTGCTACCTGCATTGTGCTGAGTGACAGAGACGATTGTGTTTACCAGCTCCACTCTGTCCAGGCAGCAGTGATGTTTGAGGCAACCCAATTTGGTGATTTTCTAGTGGATTTCTACAGACGTGGTTCTGTAGGTCAGCAGAGGAGCCTGGACAGTGGAATTGTGTTTAACTCACCTGCAGTTATGTACACATGGAAATGCTAAATGTGTACTGTATCTCTTTTTCACAGTGAACACTGATACAGAAACAGCTGTTGTGAATGTCACGTACACAACCAAGGAGGAAGCTAAAGCGTAAGCAGCACGAATAATGATTCTGTTGTATGATGCAGCTGAAACATAAGACATAACAACGTAAACACTGTCATAAATCACTGCACCTTTCCCCCTCAACCTCTTCTATCTCTTCCTTCCTTCCCCTGCTTGTCCCACTCCTCCACCTCATGCTTCACCCTGCAGAGCCATTGATACATTGACGGGCCACCAGTTTGGCGATTACGCATTGGAGGCATCATATATTCTGGACATGGATGCTCCTCCGCCCATCCAGACTCCTCGCACACGGCGCGGCGGTCGAATGTCCAGGGACCAGGACACAGCTCAGCCTGGGCCGTCAGGTGGCTATAGCACTTCACGCCCCAGGCAACAGGACTTTCCCCTGCGCATGCTTGTGCCGGCCCAGTTTGTGGGAGCCATTATTGGGAAGGAGGGCCTCACCATCAAGAATGTCACAAGACAGACACAGTCCAAGTAACTGACTATAATGATGATGATGTCAGATCTCTCTGGTTTCTTTGCTTTTGTGAATACATTTCCTGTTTCATTCGCAATCGTATTAACTTTTAAATGTGACGTCTGCGCATATCTAGTTGAAACTTTGTGACAAACTCTTTTTAAAACATTGTGCCTATTGATTTTTCTTGATTTCCACTCCTTTATCTCTCTGTCAATGTTCTCCTCATCTCTCTCTCTCTCTCTCTCTCTCTCTCTCTCTCTCTCTCTCTCGCTCCCCCTCAGGGTAGACATCCATCGAAAGGAAAATGCAGGTGCAGCAGACAAACCGATCACCATCAACGCCACTCCTGAGTGCTGCTCTGCTGCCTGTCGCATGATCCTAGATATCATGCAGAAGGAGGCCAATGAGACCAAGATGTACGTGCACACTTGCAGAACAGGCACAATCATTCAGCAACATGCAACATATAAACACATGCACGTGCTCATAATGTTCATGTACACACACACTCCCACAGGCACATTAACCGTAATATCTGCAGGCTTATAATCCTTCATCCTGCTTTTAATCTTAGTGTCAGTTTCTTTCTCTTGCTTATACCACAAACACAATCAACACAGTGCACACACACACACACACACACACACACACACACACACACACTCAGCTGGCCTGACACGTGATTGCAGCTTAGCGAACAGACAGGGTCAATTGAGCTTGACACTGCACCTTTTAAACTCTGTCAGATCTAAGCATCGACACCGGCCTGTAACACATTATATCACTTTATATTATTTCATTTTTTACTTGTATGTCTGTGTTGTTTTTTTTTTCCCTTACTTTACTGTTAGTCATGCATGCCCACAGTCACAATAGAGAGACATTAGGACTCATTTTCCTAGAATCCTAGAAGCCAATTTTGAAAAATATTCTAAAGATATTCCCAGAGATAAAACATTTTTGTAAAAATGTCATTATGTTGTCATTAGTTGTGTTTTTCAGAGGCTTCTCATTGGGCCAGATATTTCAGACTGTTTGATTTAAAGAATGAGACCAAAAGTGCATATATTTTTAAAATTTTAACACAGAAAAAACGTTTCACCACTTGCTGACATCCTTGTGATAATATTATCTCTAATTTTGTGCCACACAAAGCCAGTGATAGTGCTAAATGCAGTCTTATGCCAAACTAGTCGGGCACAAGAGCATTTTTTACACCTACACATGCTTGATCATTTCCAGGTCCCAAACAAGCCTGCTTGTGCTGAGCCTGATGGAATGATGCAGTCAACAATTTACAAAAAAAAAAAAAAAAAAAAAAAAAAACCTTTCCTGTATGTAGATTTAGATTTTCTGCTTTTTTCTTCAAGTTGTTCAAGTTTAAATGCACATCATAATGCTGATATCAATGCAGTCAGTAGTGGGTGAGATTAAAGGACCATAACACCCATTTTGCATGTTTGAGCCTAATATATTCAATTTTCATACATGTTACGTTACTGACAGTCATTTCCCAAAGGATAAAATCGTGTTTCAGCTTTTCTGATATTTTGCAAAATCTCTTAATCTTTCAAAGTCAAATATTCAAGTGATACATCCACCTTAAAAACNTGATATTTTGCAAAATCTCTTAATCTTTCAAAGTCAAATATTCAAGTGATACATCCACCTTAAAAACTGACGTTTCACCTGCTAATAGTTACGCAGCCTTATGAAATCACAGTCGTTTAAATTTTTGGATAAAGGCAGGTCTTCTTTTGGGACTATATTCCCCGGTGGAGACATACATTCACTCTGTGCTTTATTGCGCTTAAATGCTAAAATTATGAAACTTTGAAAATACCTGAATATACGTGTTCACGATAATGGATTACATATCCCAGGAATGTTTCAAGTATCAACAATTGATTTTAATAGCGTACCAGAATGAACTGAAACCAATGGCAGTCTGGAAGGTAGGAAAAACATTTTTTAACTCACCGTTCCAGTAGTATGCTTTGGGAAATGATTATCAGTAACATTACGTGTCTGAAAAATTTTATATATTCGGCTCAAACGTGCAAAATGGGTGGTAAGGTCCTTTAATGGCTGATCGTTTCATAGTGAGCACAATGAGGTCCACAGTTGCATGTGGCCATCATACAGCAGCAGGAATGATGCCTACATTCCATCTGGAGTCTCCAGTTTGAGGAATGTGCTGCGTGTTATTTATGCAGGGATCAAACGCTGTGGGTACCTTCATTAATTATTGAAATCTTCCAACACAGCAAGGGAATCTAAGAAAATATCCACATGCTTTCCTACACACGAGACTGGTAAACTATTCCACACAGGTTACAAGTTTGTATACTGATGTTAAATGTAATTTTATTTGGAATTAGAGTCCTCGCGATGCATAAAAAATACATAAATTTCATAAATATGTGCAAGCAGTAATTTCCATCTGTATTCTGACCTGAAAAGTAACTTCAATTTAAAAAGGGACATTGTCTGCTCTTAAAACCAGGATAACGCTTGCAGCTCTTGTCACCAAAATCACCAGCATTTGTTGGTGACACCCACATACATTGCACCCTGAATTTGAGCAAAAGATAATGATTGTGCCCAGTTTGACTGTGTCTTTCTGTCATTCTTATGACACCTGCTGGAAGAAATGACAGTGTCCACAGATCAGCAGATAATCCCTCAAAAGCACTCCTCAGTATTTGTCTGTGAAAGATAGTGCACTAAAAGTGAAAAGGTCTTCCAAAATTAAAATTCTCAAAGTAGCAATACCTCAAAATTAGTTGAGTAAGTGCACTTTGTCCCACTTATGTCTCATGTCTGTGTTACAGCAGCATCTCTCCTAAAATGTTTGTGCTGATTTTTGTGTGTGCACGTAGGACGGAGGATATCCCTCTGAGAATCCTAGCCCACAACAGCCTGGTGGGCCGGCTGATTGGGAAGGAGGGCCGCAACCTGAAGAAGATCGAGGAGGAGACAGGGACCAAGATTACCATCTCCTCGTAAGTCATCGCTCCTTCTGTCACGTTCTCTGTCACACTCGGCCTTATGTGTGAGGAAGCATTTCTGCAAAGTCATACCAGTGTCCCAGAAAAACATAAATACTCTTTCTGATAATGACAGCACAGGAAAGCAGCTTTCCAGTCAATGAAAAACTCCCTAAACAAAGCTTAAAACCCTGAAAAGTCAACAAAAATTTAAAAATTAGGAATATATGGAAGAAATTTCAACACAGGCAATTCAAAGAGATCCCCTCTCCTCCAATGGCCAGGTATGCAGGAGCTGGAATCTAAGAGATCTGTGCTCTCAAAAAAAAAACTTTCTAGATTTAAATTCCTGTTCTTGATGCCACCAGTCGCACCTTTCTTTCCTCATCATTAGTTACTCAGCGTGCGGTTTCACTTAACTTAGTTATTAGAGACCAAATGTGAAGAGTTGAGTACAGTTCCTTCACTCTAGAACATGATACTACAGAGTTGGTGATTGCACCCCATTTAACAGGCCATGCTCCAAAGCCCTCATTCATTTAGTGCTAATGAATTGCTCTGTCTCCATCAGCTCTGACGATGTAATGAGCCATGAAAAAGAGATGGAGGAGACAGAGGACAAGCGGAGCAGAGGAAACGTTACATACAGCATCGATGGCTTTGTTTTTTTCCCCCCTGTGAAAGCACATCCTCCTGTCGTGTCCTCCACACCCACAAATACTGCAGACAGAATAGATTGGTTCCGCTTCAACAGCCCAAAGGTGTTATCGTTTGTACGACATCCAGCCTAAATGGTTTATGGAGCGCTGGCTTATTTGATTTATGCTGTGTTAGATGGAAATCTATTGATAGTTGTTAAAAAGATTTACTTTGGGTCTGCCTGGGTGCACCAGTTTACTTATTAGTGCTGCGGTCGTCTCACCTGCTGTACACATCTTTTGTGCTTGTAAAGGGATTAAAACACGCAATCAGTTTAACACATTAATGGAACCAAGTGAGCATAAAATCTGCTGAGTTGCAACATCTGTGTTTTGCAAATGATGTGAGAACAAGTTTTAGGGCAAAAAGAAAAGGCACAAAAATTTTAAGAGCTAATTCAAACTAAGTGCAATTAAATTCAAACAGGTTTATGCACTCACTACTTAAGTTAAACTGATCAGGTCTTGTGTCTGTGCTCTTTGCTTGTTATACTGTAGTTTTTTGGCTTCAAGTAACAATAATCCACTTATTCAGACTATTATTGTGCTGATATCATACTGAAGCTGTGACAGAGCTGGTAGTTGCTGAATTGTTGGTTAATTACCTCCACCAAGAAGGCTATGTTTTCACCTGATGCTGGTTTCTTGTTTGTTTGCTTGTTTGCTTGTTTGTTCGCAAAGTTATGAACTGATTTTAACTGATTTTAGCATAGGGAAAAATTAATTAAATTTTGGTGCCATTGCAGATCCAGGACATTTTTTAATGATTTGTTCACATTTTAAAATGGGTGTCTTTCTATATTTTTTGTCAATTTCTACAAAGGTGTAACACTATGTCAATGGGAGAAAACAATCAAGTCTATTTATGCTATCAATAGGTGCAATTTAATCTGAATCTCAATAAGGAGGAGAGAGGAGAGAGGAGGAGCTAGGTGGTACGCTAATGGAATTGCTGTGCAGTAAATAGGGCGAGAAAAATGCACGACTCATTCACCAACTTGCCAAGTGTTTCTAGTTTCAGAAACATTTTAGTGATATGAATAGAAAGATCAACAGTTAAAATCAGCCCAGGTTTATCTGCCTTCTGAAGGTATGATCCTGTTGTTTGTATTTAGATTTACATATGGGTATATTTGTCTGTGTGTGTGTGTGTGTGATTCCCTTCCTTGCAGGCTACATGACTTAAACATTTACAGCCCTGAGAGGACCATCACGGTGAAGGGCAGCTTGGAGAAGTGTTGTAAAGCTGAGGTGGAGATCATGAGGAAACTGAGGGAAGCCTACGAGAATGACACTGCTGCTATAAACGTAAGCCGAACGGGAGCTAAGGTTTCCACAGGCCTCATGAACGTGTCTGTTTGGGGTTATGATCTCAACCTGACTCATGCAGATTGACAGGTGAACTGCTGAGAGGGGTGATAAAATCCTCTCAGAACAGCGGGGTAATGTTGCACTCCCATTCATACATGTTACCCCCAGCGTTAGTAATCCTGCTTGTTGTCTGCTCGGTAAGTAGATAACGGTAAACGATCACTGAATAGCTCATCAGTGACTCCAGTTTTGCAGCACAGCATGTCTGCTTGTGCGTGTGTGCCTGCTGTGTGTATGTGTGCACACGAGTCGGCCGGTTATACGGAGCCTCTGACTCACTTCTTCCCTGCTGCGTGTTCCTGCTGTAACACACTGCGTTTCCCAGCATCCATCTTTTATCTGTAGGCCGCTCTCTCACCTAGCTCCTCTTTCACACTGCCCCGATGACATCACCAGTGGCGCAGCAGCGAGGTCAAGTGTAGAAGAAGATAGTAATAATATCACACGCACTTTCCATCGGACAGCATTAGTGCTGGGATGAGCGCTGAGGGATAATACGCACAGCACTCTGTAGTGAGCACAGGCTCGAGCATTAAACAAACTTTCCTCATTTGACAGTCACCAGTTTTGTTCTTGTTTTCATTTGCTTGATATCAGCTGGGAAGTTATTATCAAGGTTTATTGTTCATCATGCAGTTAAATTGCACTGTGAGCAGTTTTTGGCACCTGTCTGGGTAATGGTCTACAGCAAGCCGGTAGGGCCATCTAGCGTGACAGTGTGGCTATTACACATCTTACAGAGCTTCTGGAAATGAGGAATTGAAAGGAGAGACAGCAGCTTTGTCCCAATTCAGTATCTGGATCCTCCAAAGGAGGATAACAAGGTCAAAGCTCCTTCAAAGCATCAGAGAAATGCAGCAGAATTTTGCCCAATTTTAGAGGGTATAACCAGTGTAGTCTTTGCAGCTCTCAGTATCCCACAGTCCACTGTGCATCTACCATTTTTTTTAATGGAGCATTCAGATGGTCCCTATCAAGTCAAGTCTGGAAATACCACATGGCCACAGCATGTTTACCAGGTATTTGTGTTCAGTGGCCATCGATCACTGGCAAATGTATCAACTGAACCCAAAAATGAGCCAGATATGTTATAATGACATGGCGTAAAAGGGAGAAAAAAACAAAGTTATGTTGATATACAGTATTTTACATTTATTTGCGTCAGCTATCCAAATTCCCCTTTAGTTTTGCTACCTGTGGTTTAGACCATGTCACATGGGGAGGGCTGTTTCAGTCGGTCCTTTAGGTCCTCCGGCAGGTTCAGTCCCTGATTAGGTTTGCATGTTTTTTGTGGCCATGAAACCAAAATAGCTGACCCCAGTATACTTTATACTAAATAGAACTTTCAGAGCAAAAAGACATCTTGCGCTCTTTAGGTGTGAACAGAATAATGAAAATTATACAGCTACAGCACCAAACATACAGTAGAAATATCAATACGATACTTTATGATGATAAAGGATCAATTCACCAGCATTTTGCATGACACATTTTACCTTTCACCTTTGTTTTTCAAAGGTTTGTTTTTTCCCTCTCAATTGTAATTAATTAAAACTTTATAAATATATTTATTTCTTACAAAATCTTTCCTCTTCTTTATTGTATTCAACTCATATCTAAATTATGCCTCTGCTTTTCTTCTACTACAACAGCAACACGCCAACCTTATCCCGGGCTTGAACCTGAATGCTCTGGGTATCTTCTCCTCTGGCCTGCCGGTGTTGCCCCCTGCTGCATCACCGGCTGCAGTAGGGGGCAACCCATTCTTAGTGAGTATACACTTCTTAATAAACTAACCCTCCACTTCACACAACCATATATAGTGGGAAAAAAAGATGACAGAGCTCCTCATAAATGCTTCTCTTGGAGTACTGTATTGCTGTTGTTTTCCCTTCATAACTGCAGCAATGTCCAATCATAAAGCAATTTGCTTCCACCCAGGAAGGGATGCAACTTTGTGACAAACCTGGTGGCTCTGAAATCCATCCATCCATCCATTCTCTTTTGAATATCAGTACTGTGTTGACTCAAGCCTTCCTACATGATGTTGTACATAGCGTGAAATGAGCAAAATTCCCCCATTACCTCCAAAGATGAGTCAGCGTGTCTATAAAACAAAGTCTCCACTCATTGCTTGCTGAAGGAAGCCAAAGTGGTGTGAGACAGTGTGCGAGAATGTTTTTGCGTGCTTGAAAGTCAAGGAAGTTAACATGTGAATCATTCTGAGTTTATGCCCTGAAAGTCCCCTAATAAGAGCATGAGTGGTGTGTGTATATGTGTGTGTACATGTTGTCTAAGCACCACCTGACCAGTCTGCTTGTCACTTTGCTTACAGAGTCACTCTTCACATCTCAGTGGCCTATACGGGGTTCCTCCAGCAAGCGCCATCACCCACCAGCACTCAGTATGTCCAATCAAATCTCCACTACAGTCATCTGTTGCCATAGCAATTAGTGACTTTCCACCTCTTTTCTTGTTGTTTACATTTTGAGGTTGTTATTTCTGATAGTATTTTTGAGGACTGTTCCTTGTACTAAGAAAAACGTCACTCTGCAAGTGTGTAGGAGGTAAAAATGCACTTTAAAACTCTGGTCTGTCAATTTTGTGGAGGATCGTACACACAGAGAGAAGGGAAGGTATGAAAGTAATAGAGTGGGAGATATAAATAACAGCCTATATAACCTCTCTGTCAGTGTCTAGGTTGGACAGTAATTCCTACGTTCCATCGCTCAGTCACTAGAACACCACAGATATTTCTGGAAGGGGTCTGTTCAGCTCAGTGTTATCCTGTGGCTTATGAAAAACCACTTTATAGGCCGAGTACACAAGTGTTACCATGCTAAGAAAAAATAAAATTAAAACACGGAGGAAACTGTCCACCCTAATAGGAAATATTCCATTCAGATCCAGCCAAAGCTGGATCTTTACCCAAAAACACAACCCAAATAAGCTCAGTTTAACTTCCTTGCATATGGTGTCTTCATTTTCGGCTGCTGTTCAAGTATCTGACAAATTAAATCAAACTCCTCCCATTGTTATTTTAAGCAATTTTCTGTGTATTGTGTTTCATGTTTGCCTCCATCAGCCGCAGTATAAAGTGAAAGTGTTTCCTTTTCTGAATTGCCTGTTTCTCAGCAGCAGGTTTCAGAACAGGAGGTGTCCTACCTCTTTGTTCCAACTCAGGCAGTCGGAGCCCTGATTGGAAAGAAGGGCCAGCATATCAAACAACTAGCCCACTTTGCTGGAGCTTCAATTAAGGTGGGTTGTTTGATGTCTATATATGGCTGACTCCAACGTAAAGGAGAAAGCCAATTTATCTCTGCAGACTGATCATATTCTCTTATCAAAGCACAGTGTTAACAAGATTCCATGTGTATGAGCTAACATGCACCATGGCCTTATAAGTCAGTGAGCATTAAGGTGAAGCCAGTAAATGTTGGTTGAGTCAGCGGCACTTCATAAACCACAGCTGAGGATGCTTTTCAGGGTCAAAAAAGACTGTTAACAGATGACTAGTTAAGCTGAGAATTTCATAAAGCCCCTCAAGCCCATCTGGACAAGAGGAACAGCTGGTCAGATAATTCTCATAATGTAACGTAAGGGGAGTTCCGTGTATTTGTAGCAACTGCTCCTCAGATGATGCAGCAGTGTAATTTAACACTTTTTTGGTTGCTTTTCTCCATAACCTGACTCTCTCTCTCTCTCTCTCACTTTCTGTGTGTTAGATTGCTCCAGCAGAGAGTCCAGATGCTACTGAGAGGATGGTTATCATTACTGGCACACCAGAGGCTCAGTTTAAGGTAAAAACGCTACGCATGTATGCATTAATATTCACTTTAAATCACATGCTTTCATGCTGCAATGGTATGGTTAGACCTAGGGGCAAAAATGCCACAAATAAAGCCAAAGTATACTTAAAAAGACATAACAGGAAACAATGTAAGAACAAGCAGCCAGAGAACATTTCCTAGGACACTGCACTCAGTATAGTCGTTATCAGTTGGAGTTATTTTTATGCCAATCTGTCAGTAGAGGGGCGCAGGATGGTCACGTGTGAAAGAGGCTTACCATCAATGGAGGGAGGAGTTGGCAGTGGCTATAGTTTATTTCGCAGTTAAAATAAGGAAAGAAGACAGAGAGGGAAATGGAACGTTTGTCCTCTACGTAAATCACAGTAGGAAGGAAGATGGAGAATTTTCACTTTTTGTGTGGCAAATACAGAGTTTAGACTTGTTGCTCTAATAGCAGAGGAAGTAGTGAATGAACCAAAACAAAAGTTGACCTCTGCCTAAAAGGCCCCTCACCAGTGATGCAACCAGCCATGTGATATTTGGACCAATAACAGCCAGGGGGAGGGATCAGAAGTAGAAAAGACAAAAGTTTACCTTGAGAGCCCTGCCAAAGAACACCCTGAAAGTTTGCCCTGAAAGTTCTACTTAGTATAAAGCATACTGGGGTCTTTATCTCCAATAAGTATATGCATGTCATAATGAAAGGTCATGTGGTGATTTATACATTTAATCGTGACATAATCTACTTTAGTTTCTTGAGAACAATAATTTTGTGGGAATAAGAATTAAACTCTTAAATTGCATTAATGTATTCATAAGTTTATTCAAGTGTTATCATTAAGGTTGTGTTGTATCATAGTAAACAGTACTTGATCACTGTGTGTCCTCATTTTCCCCAATCTCTCCTTGCCTCCTATCCTCCTCTGTATTCCAGGTCCAATGCCGGATATTTGGAAAACTGAAAGAGGAAAACTTCTTCTCAGCGAGGGAGGAGGTGAAACTAGAGACGCATATCAAGGTTCCCTCAGCTGCAGCTGGCAGAGTCATCGGTAAAGGTGGCAAGACGGTGGGTTGATGGTTAAAGGATTAAAGTGAGCTAAATTACAGTCATGGGTGGAAATAACTAGTTAGTATAAATTTAGTTTTTTAGCATAGTTACACTGTTTTGAGTACTTGACAAGTCAGTGATTTTACTTTTAATTCAGAGTTTTTTTTTTTTAATTCTGTAAGTATACACTTAGAATCATTCTAAACATCATAAATTTGTTAAATTAAATGTAAACTTTATGTAAGTACATTTTTACACCAGAACTTACTTAAACAGCCTATGGGTATTGCCAGCTCAGGCCTGATGCAGCTGGCCAATCAGGACAGAGCAGGCTTTTCAGGAAGGAGTCTTAAAGAGACAGTAACATAAACAGCCTGTTTTCCCTCAGTATGCACGTGGAAATCTGGATATGTTTGCTTTAAAGGAGTGTGTCAACATAGTGAGTGTTGGAAGTGAAGGAGGTGAAATCCTGAACAAAACCGATGACCTCTGGAGTCTTTTTCTGTTTTCCAGGTGAAGGATCTGCAGAACCATACGAGCGCTGAGGTCATCGTACCACGGGATCAAACTCCAGATGAGAATGATGAGATCTTTGTGAAAATCATTGGGCATTTCTTCGCCAACCAGGTAAGCAGAAAAATGTTATTTTAGTTAAAAAAAGAGGGTTAATTTAGTAAACTGAAACTAAAAGCAGTTGTTAAAAAGTCATAAACTGATTCCAGAGCACGTTACAATGCATGTAACCGACCTCACCCACACACACTAACACACTGACACACTGATGGTAGTGGAGCTGCATGCATGGTGCTGTCACTAAATCATATGTAACTTAATGCTAGACCGTGTTAAAGCCTAGCTCTCTGTGTGCTGTCATTTCAACAGTCTGCACAGAGGAAGATCCGGGACATCGTTCAGCAGGTCAAACACCAGGAACAAAAACACCAGCAGGGCACCGCTGTGCCGCCACACCACTCTAAGTGACCAGCCGAGTTGCTCCAGTGGGCTCCAGCAAATGAATGTAGCCCTCCCAAAAGGAAAGAGACTATTAAGACAAAAGTCAACGGGGACATGCAGGGCAGACCAGCAGCACTGGGATCAAAACCAAAGAACTTCACAAGGTTGGAAACAAGTGAGAGCCAAAGGCTGAGGGCGCTGTGTGCACTGCCAGCCCTGTAAGAGCAGATAGATTGGGAGAAACTGTACTGACATCATTAAAAAAAAAAAAAGACCAAAAACATCAAAAAGAAAGGTGGAAAATGGCAGAGATTTGGGATCTGTTTTCTTCAGAGTTAAAAAGGTTAAATAGGAAATAGTATATCACCCTGCATAATGTTAAATTGGACTAACATAGGCCTAAAAAAAACCAGAAATGCATCTGTATTAACACAAATGCATTTGGGACATTGTGTTTAATTTTTGTTGAGAAGAAATCAAGTGATAACGGATACATTCTCTTACAAGTTTGGAAAAATTAGTTCCTTAGCAGTATTAATACAGAGTAGAAAAGTTTATTGTTACACACTGACAGCACTGTTATTTTTCTATCAAAATGACAGTACGACTGGGTGTAGTTTTTATGATTTAGCTTGTTTCGGGGATTGATTAGGCTGTGACATCACATAGCAGTTTTCTTTGCTTGTTCACATTTTTAACGTTAATCTTAAGAACGCCCCCTGAGTAAGGATAGTGGAAAAATTTTCATTTGATATTATTTTTGTTTAGAATGAGAGCAAGTGCTAATGGACACGTCTGAAGAGTTTTCAAAGTTCAGATTGCAAGAGTTAGCTCCTTAGCAGTATTAATACAGAGTAGGAAGTATATTGTTACACCAAGACAGTAGGTACTGTTATTTTTCTATCAAAATGACAGTTCAGCTTGGTGTCATTGTAATGAGTTTGCTCGTGTTGGGGGATTGATTGGGCTGTGACAGCCCAAAGGCGTTTCATTTGTTCACATTTTTGGCCACTGAATTTTAAAGAAAACCCCAGAGTAAATGTAGTGAATGGATCTGAGTCTTTGAAACAAGCCTGTGTGCTTGTGTGTGTGCGTGTGTGTGTGTGCCAATGCAAATGATAATGTCCCTTTGAAATGTTTCGCACCATTCTTATCTTTCCTTCAAATTGCTTTTCATTTCATGGCTTCACTTTCACTCTGCTATCACCTTCTCATCACTCTCTCTCTCTCTCTCATCTGGCATGATATTTTTATTTTTTAATGTTAAAAATTGGGCAAAACCCTTTTTTTCTGTAGCTTTTAACACTGAATTGACTGCCACTATTGCCACAGAGCGCAACAGAGGTTAAATGCAGCATAAAGATTTATACCAGTATGCTGGTATCATTTCCATGTGACTATATCCATATTAATGCTTGTTATCCTGATTTAAGAAAAAATCATAAGGATGCTGCTGAAGGCAATCCTCCTTGAAGATCTGAGCAGAAATTGACGTCTTAAAAAAATTGTGCACCTTTGCCTATCATTGTAAATGTGCACCGCCACACATTTGGCCTTATAAGAAAGTCATCAGGGCCAATGCAAAGTGTGAGCTGAGGGCCCGGGTTGGGGTAGGGTTAATGGGGGTGGGGTGTGTGTGGGTGGGGNGAGGTTTTGCAGACTCATGAGGGCGAATGCAGGGAGGCACTGTATGACCTGTGGTACACACACACACGACTGCTAACGTGACCGCAGCCTGGTTTGGCTTTAACCCTCTCTTGTCAGGGAGCTTTGTAAAATGGCATGACAGCTGTGAATGTATGATATGCAGCCTTTTAGAATCACCCCTGCCGTGTCCAGCAGGTCAGGTCAGCGGCACACACCCACAGATTGTCCTCCCACTCTATTTTTTTTAACTTAATGTGTTGTTTTTGGAGAGCTGACCAGCTGCTCTGAGTGTCTTTGCTGGACACGCAGGTCCTGGTGTCCCTTTGTGCTTTACTTTGGAGACCATGGAAGCTTGTTGCCTTATTTTGACACCTTTCATCCATCAGCTTCATCTTTGAGACGCAAGGTTAATGCCAATATGCACAGCTTCCTCTGTGTGTGTGTGTGTGTGTCTGCTTGTGTGCATGTGCGTGTATATATATATATATATATACATATATATAAAAAGAGAGAGTAATATTTATGAATCTATTTTTTCCTATTTTGTGATGAGAGCTATTGATAACAAACAAAAAAAACAGTCTTTTTATTTTTTTCCTTAGTGGGACACTGCCATATTATTTTGAAGGGAAGTGTTTTATTTTCTTGAAAACTAGACTATGAATAATAATATAAAACCTGAAAAAAAAAAAATGGGAGAAAAATAAGTGAACCACCACAGAACTTTGGTCAGGATGTGAACAGTGTGCATGTCAGTATTGTGATCTACCTCAGGCTTCAGGGTACCTCAGTCCAATCTTTCATTTGCCCTTTTAACACATTTTGTATGCCTTGTTAACTGATCATTTTGAGCGTTTTTATTTTTCTTTTTAATAAAAAAAAAAGAAGTGAAAAGATTTGCAGTAATCTCTAAACTCTTCAGGTCCAGATGACTAGTGATGGCAGAATCGTCCTACAAACTTTGTAAACTGTAGTCAACTCTGTTGGACTGTCTGACTGGACACCATTCAACCTCTTATTGACACATAAAGTTGATTTTGGTAGAGAAGTATGAGGAGAAGCATCTAAGGGGTGCAGACGTGGTTCTGAATGTGGATGTTGTGTACTGCTTTCATCATCAAAGAAAGAAATATAAATCCCATGATAGAAGCAGAAAGCAAACAACTGTACCTCCTGTTTTTCCTGAACTGTACCTCCAGGTTTTTCGAGTGTTTTAATAATATTGAAGTTTATTCACTTGTGAAAAATGATTTTTTTATAACAACCCAACCCAATCGTACCAGCTCTATTTGATAACACACTCTGGGGTTGATTTGAAGAAAATATGAAGCTGCAAAAATACAGACAGGACTCTTGAAACGGTGTAATACTCTAGTCTTCTGTGTAGAATGTAGAACAACTCTAGTCGTTGACATGTCACTGTGTATGACACGGTAAGTGTATATCTGTAAACATGTACAATAGTCACACTTAAATGCATCATTTTCTGTCTCTAGAACACTTACCAGTCTGCGCTTGCATTATGAGAGATGGTGGGAGAATTTTAGAGAGTCATAGTGTTCCTCAAACTTGGCCTCTAAATGGGTTCCTCATCAACCTACCAATTTTGTTTGTGCTGTATGTTTGAGAATTACCTCTCAGAATCCAAGGCTGACTTTAGTTACTATAAGTAAAACCAATGTAGGCAAAAGAATGATGGTGAAATTTGAGGCTCCAGTATACTTCAAAAGGTATGACGAAATGACAGAAGATCATCCTAGAACCCTGTGCGCAGTCTAGTCCTTAAGAAATGTCTTTTGTCTTTTCTACTCCAGATACCCCTGGCTGTAATTGGTCCAAATATCACGTCTGGTGGCCCCAGTTAGGGGCTAGTGAGCAGAGATTGACCAGTGACGCAATTAACTACGTTATTTCTGGACCAACTGCAACGAGGGGCAGGTATAAGTTTGCAGGCTCTAACCCTGTATGAAGAACACAGATAGCTCGTTTCCAACAGTGTGGTGGGTGCTCATACCAGCACTGGTGCTCAGCCAGTGCTCAGCTCCGCCCTTCTGAGAACTGGCCTGAGTTTCCACCAGCGTGGAAGCTGAATGAACATAATGTTATGGCTGTAATAACAAAACATGCAACTGTTGGCTCACATATATCCTCCAACATTGCGGTCACTGAACTTAACTCTCCTGTGAACTGGTTTGCAGGTCTCCTCCCTAAAAAGTCCATTAACTCATGGTTAAATCCAGCATTACTTCTGCAGCATACAGCAGCTCTTTTGCTGAGTTCCCTCTTGCAGTCTGTGCTCTTTCTTCAACTTCTTAAGTTTAAGTTAAATGGGACGCTGACATGCTGCTAATCGCTGCTGCTGCTTGTTTCACAATGGCAGTTCAGGTAAACAACAATACACACATCCTGTCTTGTGACATCACTCCTTTGCTCCCAACCGGTAAGGTGCTGAAAAAGCCAGCATGGCAACTGGGTTTTCCAGCCGAGTACCAATGTTTTTAAGGTGGAAACGCCCAGGACGGTTTGTAGTCTGGCTCCAGCACCAGCCCTAAGATCCTGAATCACCTTGTCTTGAACCTTGCAAGATTACTTTTTACCCTGAAAGCTATTCTTCCTATGAAGTGTACTGGGGCCTTTAGTGTTTGTCAGGGAGTTTAGCTGTTGAGAACGGATACGGACATGGAGAGCAGCATTTTGGCTTTTCAGTCATCATGGATTGTGGATCGTTTGTCCCAGTGAACACAGACTAGCAGTGCTAAAATATAAAGGTCTATGAAACTCACTCAATGCCTGCGACTGTTTCAGCAAGCCTTCTCACAGCCAGTACAGTACCTCATATACTGGTAACTCACCAGATCTGATCCTTACCCACACGAACAGTACAACACTTTGACTCCAGCCATAAGTGGGACCTTCCTACAGTGGTCTGCTTCACTGTAGTAGGATGTCTCTCTGAGAAATTTTCACAGCAGCACTGGAAGTTGTAGTTTGTCACTCACACCAAGTAAAGGTTTCCTTGACTGTAAAATATCAGGACTAGATTTTTCAGAGTAGAGCAGATTTAAATTCTAAGATTTATCTGTGCACAGGACTGATTCATTTTTCTAATCTTCTGGCCTCTATCTCACTTGACTGTTTTGCTCTTTAGCCTCAGGCGGTGAGGGTCAAAGTTCAGTTTCACTGCAGTGTGGTGAGCAGAGAATGTTGTTCAATTTTTGTCACGCAACAGCAATCTGAGGCGAAACTTGACAAGTCGATAGTGGACTGTTTCTAAGTTTTGTGAAGTGTTTTAGGCATTATTAATCAATATCAGATAACAAGTACACACATCAAGTGGGTGTACAGTGTTGCTTGTCATATCACATGGTGGTTGAATAGTTTTTGTTTCTGGTGATCTGGTTTTCTTGTCATTTACACTGATTTAATAATATAGTCTGGATAAGTAGCTGGGATTCTTTGCTTTTATATTCATTCCTGTTAGATCACCAACACTAGCTGTTAAATTGTGGTTAAAAAAAAAATAAAAATTCTAGTTTGCATTTGAACAGATTTGGGAAGCAGTATGATAAAATAATAAGACAGACTGATGGGAATGAGGGTCGTTTCTAGGTCTTCATGTACCCAGAGTGAAGGAATGGAAGGCATTTGACACCATCCAAAAATATTAGCATGGGTTATCTGAGGAATGATTTAGTTAATGTCCAGTCAGATGTATGCAGAACCATAGCAGTGTTTTTGTCCTAACTTCTTGTTGAATGAGGAAACACTAAGCATTGCATGAGACTGTCGTGGGCTATCCAATATGTACTACACTTCATCGAGTACTAGACTTTCAGTAGTAGGTTTTGAGGGATCCATTAACTGTGTTTCACCATTAGGATATTCCTTTGTTTCCTCAGTGGGTTATAACCCTTACGTCCTACATTTCCCATGAGCCAACAGGTCCAAAACACCTCAAGGTAACTGGTGACTGTGCTGGACAGAAATATGATCCATGCCTTTCTGGTAACAGCCATACTGTTTTATTGAGTTGTGAACTGTATTGCTGACCAACCAGGATCTGAGCAATAAAGAATATTTGAAAGAAAATTCAGTTTTCAGACGTTTGTTTGATTTTTATTTTGAAGCATTTTTCAACATTCAAATTAAAGACTTACTGTAAAAAAGACTGTCTCTCTGATGAAACAGAATACTGTCATGAAAAGTACAATACATCTTAATACAATGTTGAAAAAGACAAACTGGGGGTTCTAAAAACTACATCTAGAGTAGATGCTGCCAGACTAGACCACTGAACGAGGCAGAGAAGAGAGACAGAAGGGTGAAGTGATATAAAGCGACATTAAGGCTTGAACAGAGGCCGCAGACAGTGTTAATTAATTGGACATTCATTCAATAAAAATATCAGGCTGCACAGTTAATTTAGGGGAAAAAAAAATTTCAAAACGGCCAGTAAACATGGCGATCTGGTCCTGGGATCCTTCTAATCCCTGAAATAAACTTTGCCATGTGCAAAACGTTCACTGAAATGGAGTTGTAAAATCTGAGATCCTTTACTGTGTTTCAATTTATACTGAAATTGCCAAGTTATTTCAGCAAAAATAATGATGTGATTAAACAATAGATACTGCAATAGATTCAGTTACAGATAATGACTACACAGACCCAACATAAAACAAAGTAATTATTAGAACCATCCAGTTTCCACAACCATAACATTTACATTAATTATTCCACTCATCCATGTATGAGGTAGTGATTTGACAGCATCTAATCGCCCATCCCCAGGCACTTTAAGAACTTTATCTGCACTGTAGCAATACTCTTACACAAATTACACAAGTACAAGAACAATTTGTCCTTCACTTCGTCCTTTCCCATAAAGAGTCCTCTACATACATATTGTACATATAAATATACTGAGTTTACAGATGTTGTGGCAAAGAAATACAAACATGTAGTGACTCAAAATATTCCCTTAAAATCCCACTAGAAAATCCTATCGGCCCAGTGCTGCATTTTTCAATAGTTGCAATCCTTTTGGCCTCAAAGGGACTCTAGATGGCTGCTATTTCTGACATGCCATTTCAGAGTCCCAACTACACCAACAGTAAATTCCAATCAAACAAATTTCTTTGACTTCTTTGACTGTTAAAGTGGAAAAAAAGTCCTTAGTTTTGCCAAAACTGACAGTTTAGTGAGCTCAGAGCTAATGCTAAGCTAGGACACTGATGATGCTGGTGATAGGCTTCTACACGCACAGTGGCAGCCTTTTGAAATAATAACTCAACCACATGCAGTTTCTGCTTTACACTTGTTTCTTACATCCAGAGCTCCTTGCTAACTTAGAACACCATTTCTTCTTCTTCTTCTTCTTGTGTTTTACTAAGCTACGTTAGCCTAAATTCAGCTAATTGCCTGAGCCAAGTTTAACAAAGCCCAATATCATATGCAATGTCTCAAAGGGCTTTACAGGCCCACAGCAACAGTTCACAACCCAGCCCAAGTTCTATAAATACAAAAAAAAAAAAAAAAAAAAAAAAACTACCAGTAAAACCCAGAGCTCCTAAGGGAAGCAGTTCATACAGAGATCCTTCTGCTGAAATGGCCAGGTGAGACATAGAAGCTGTAGGCAGGGAGCAGGTAATTACAAAGAAGACAAACTTCTATGGGAGATAAAAAATAAAAAGTGAAACAATGCAGCCATAATGCAGCAAGAGGATCATAAAGTCCATGATGATGTAGTTGAAAAAAAAAAAATCCATCTACAGCTACATCTTGTCACTGAGTCACTGAGATGGTCCAATGAATGAGTCATTGAGATGGTCCAATGAAGAAAGCATAGTGAAGGAGTCCAGCGAAAAAGTTCAACGAAGAGTCCAATGGAAAAAAAGTCCATGATTGAGTGCAGAATTTTTCTCATACCATTTCCTGTCCAAGGTCAGGAGGAGATTGTGGATGGAAGGGTCCATGGACGGAGCATCTTAGAGGAAGAGTTGGGGTCAAGCCAGATGGTTAACTGGCAGATGGAGGCTTAACTTCAGGTTGAATGGATGGAGGAGGACCTGTTCTTTCACAACTCAGGATAGATGGCTTTCCTTACTTAGATGCAGAGGAGTTTACAATTGCTGTAGATGTCATCAGAATGACATGTCAGAAACAATGCTGACTGGAGCCCTTCAGAGGCTACGACCTTTCCACCTCTAGGTGGCTCCACAACGTAAAGCATGCCAAGTGTCTTTACACAACTTGGTGCAAAGAAGGTTTCTTGGAGCACTGCTTCAAACACATTCCCTTTTATGTCCACAGCTCTGATAAACGTATAGATAGTAACAGGCATTTTCCCAACGTGAATCACTGGCGCTTCTTCTCTGTGATGAGCCCATTCTGCTGTGGCTCGTCCAGTTTGAGATTCCTCTGACTGTAACGACGGATGAGCGCTCCGGGCAGCAGAGCCATGCAGGCGATGGCCAGCAGCTGGAGGAGCCGCTCCCAGGAGAACAAGTCATCCAGGGACGACACCTCAGACAGCATGACGCCTGTTTGCACGCAGATGAAGTTGTATGGCAGAAGCCCTACAAAAGCACATGTAGTCAGGTGAAACCTATTCTAATGCTAAATGAACTGACATCCATTTAAACTCAATGTTGGTACAAACTAGATATATCTAGGTACAGAATGTTAACAGTGTTAATAGTACAGCCAGGCTGAATGTGGTGACTGCCACCACCCATTTATTATCTATGAGAAGCAGCAAATCCCTGGTGTGGAGCATGGGGGGGGAGGGGGTACAGGTGGAGGACACACTGGCTGTGCAACAGGCAAAGTTCAAATTAGACAGCTGTGGGTGTAGGATATGCAGCAGAATATTCTAATTTTTTTAAGTAATAACACTAGTATTGCTGCTTTGAAGACTGACATTTCAACATAACTGTTATGACAAATAAGGAACATTTTTATTCAATTTTAGTTCTGACTGCTTTAAAGTAAAGCCTTTTTTATATATATAAAACCATGGTTTAATTTCATTTCCTCTAAAAGTGGCTCAGCTACAGTAAAAAGATGAATAACTGTATTTCCATTTCTTCTGATTAAAAAAATCTGCATACAGCTAGTATTACCTTATTTTTGCTGCAGGATCAGGCAGAGAATTTCTTTTTTTGTTTTGTTTTGTTTGAGGAAACAGTGTTTCAGACAAAAGTGTTGAGTCTTTGTAGGAGCAGATTGGAAGGGTCAGAAATCCCACATAAATGACATATATGACTGAAAAAGCTGCAGACCGTTAAGTAAACTGGAAGCTGGAGGGGTAGAAAATCACGATACAGCAACCAATCCCTCCTCAGGTTCCATGAATTTAAGATTGCATTTGAAATCCAGTCATTTACTGCTAAAAAACTCAGCTGCATTGAAGGAGAGAAGCACTGAATTTTCTATCATACTCCCTCTATGGAATACAACGATCAAACTGGATAGCAAACAGGACTGACCAAGTCATCCCTCTGTGCTTACCGATGAAGACGGAGCAGAAGAAGAAGGTGATGGGAATATTGACAATTGGGGCACACATGTTTAGAAACCAGTTGGGAGTCATAGGAAAGAATCTCAGGAAGAGCAGGAAGAAGAACAAACAGTCTTGATTGTCCTCCACCTCAGAAAGAGAGATGAGATGTTAGAGTTAGGCATGTAACTCAAGGCAAACAGAATGTGTATCTTATCAATGTGAAGATAAAAAGATTCAGCTCACATAGCCCCTACTCAATGTTTGCCCTTGTTACAGATGGGCAATAAACCAAACAGAATCTGCTGGCATCCAGTCCTATAGCCTCCTACATGTTGTAATGTGACAAAGACATGCACACTAAAGAGTGCGGACACCAAGTTTGGAACAAGAGTCTCGCAGAACTCACAGGTCTCATTGAAAAGAAAAAAAAAAAAAAAAAAAAAATCAGTGAAGGTTTAGCTTACATATCCTTTGTCTGCCTTTAGAGATTTTTTCAAAAAAAGCCTTGCAAAGATAATTCCCCCCTGAGGTTGGAGAGTTTTTCAGTAGAAAATCCTCTGATAATAATTCTCTATGAGACCTAGATTTTTGGCTGTTGAATATACTTTGGTGTATTCTACAAATGTAATGTTGTAATGACAGACAGCAGATCCAGACAATAGTCCAGCTCTTGTTTATGTGCGGCTGTCCTCCATTTTACTGTGTCAGAGTGTGGCAGGTTACATAGCAGCAAAGTCAGTGAAACCTGCAGAAGTGCAGGTGGCACAGGAGTCAACAGGTACCAGCAGAATCTAACGGCTGCTAATCAAACAGCAGCAAGTAGCTGTGGTAACATTTATAATCGAGGATGAGTTGTACTGTGGTGCACTAGAAATCAGTAGCTTTTCCATTTGGATTCAGTCATGTGACCTGTTAAGCTGCTTTGATATAGTATATGATAGCACAAAGTGTTTTCTTGCTGATGATTCAGTTTGGGACAAGCGCCATGTACTGTTTTGTGTCAGTTTTAAATTAGATCAATAATAACCGAATTATGAACACCTGAGATCAATTTGTCCAACTTGTCATTTTCACAAATTAATTTGCATAGCCTTTAGTAAGACTGATGAAATGTTTACCTTATTAATTTTTCAAAGAATACTTTTTGCACCATGTACGTATAATGTCAAAGTTTGTTTTTTGTTTTTTTTTTAACTTGGCCTGCTTCTGAACTAACATTTTATTTTACTATATCACATATATAGAAGATCTGAAGCCCCTGAAATAACAGCTGAATATTGAGGCTTAAATTTGGCACAACAAAAGTTTTAGAAGATTCCATACTAAATATTGTGAAATATAATTTTACACTAACACTTATCAAATCATACATTTGGTGCCTTGTATGAATCAGTCCTCATGGTGTTATGAACCTACCTTACTCTGCAGCATTGAGACTTTACCAGGGAACAGGTTGACAATGTAGCGTTTTCCGAAGGCTTGAGACAGCAGGTAGCACATGGTTGAACCCACAGTGGTGAGCACACAGGCCAGCAGCAGCCCTTGATGCAGTCCAAATATAGCTCCTGCTAGAATGTTCTGCACAATGACATGACAATCTGAGTCATGATCAGAAAGATGTCTGTTTAAAGGCTTTTTAAAGCTTTTTGCTCTCTGGCTCCTTAAAGAGCTGCTTCAACAGATGTCAACAATCTACTGCTCATAATGATCAGCTCCGACACGTCTATCTCTATGACATCAGATAGTGATTTTTAGGTGCACTGCTGTAGTTGTGAACATGTGAAACATGTAAAATGTATTTACAAGTCACCTGTTCTTAAAAGCCAAAGATGCAATGCAAATGCAATCAAACCACCACAGAAGATGTCTCAATCATTCAAAGGATCATACCAGCCATTTTGCATGTTTGAGCCTAATATATTAAATTTTCCATACACGTAACGTTACTCACAATCATTTTCCAAACATACTACTGAATTAAAAAAAATTTTTCCTACCTTTCAGACCGCCATTAGTTTCACTTCATTCTGGTACACTATTAAAATCAACCTGTTGATACTTGAAACCGTTCATCGCAAACAAGATGTGTATTCACGTTTCTTTTTTTTTTCAAAGTTACGTAATTTTAGCGTTTAAGTGCAATAAAAAGCATGCAATGAATGTATGTCTCCACTGGGGAATATAGTCCCAAAAGAAGACCTGCGTTTATCCAAAACTTTAAATGACTGTGACTTCATAAAGCTGCGTAACTATTAGCAGGCGAAACATTGATTTTTAAGGTGGGTATATTGTTTGAATATTTGATTTTGAAAGATTAAGAGATTTTGCAAAATACAGTATAAGGAAAGCTGGAATATGATTTTATCCTTTGGGAAATGGTTGTCAGTAACCTAACATGTATGAAAATTGAATAAATTAGGCTCAAACATGAAAAATGGCAGATATGGTCCTTTAAGAATATTTACCAGGAATGAGGATCCAGGAATGGCGAAGGACTGCTTGTAGAGGTAAGCACTGCAGAAGAGGAGCAGGACATATCCAGTGTGCGCCGTCTTATAAAACTGCAGCAGCTCAGCGAGTTCCCTCAACTCCTCCAGGTCTGATGGGAACTTCAACCTGCCAGAAGAGCAACACTGAAGTTAGTAACCTCTGCATTCACTCTACATGTACACGCATGACTGGGCAATATAGACATAATTGATATAAGGTAATAAAATATTTCAATATTGAAATGACATCTAGTATTCTGGTAATAAAAAAATTACACAGATCTCAGTTTGTCAGAGTTATGTTAGTTTTTATCATTAATTATTGCTGACACAATTTGTTGATAATAAGTTGACTTGGTTAACTGAAAAATGATTGATTAAATTTTTTTAAATCTCTTAATGATCAGTAAAACAACTAAAACTGGCATGTTGCAGTTTCATAAATAAGGATTTTCTGTTATACTGTATTAATATTTATTATTATACTATTAGTAAGTGATTGGGTTGGGGTTTTGGCTGTTGATCAGACAATAAAACAATCTGATCAAGCTGGTCGCTGGTAACTTGTGATGGGCATTTGTGACTTTTTTTTTTTTTTTNTTTTTTTTTTTTTTTGACATTTTATAGTGTAAATGAATTTTCTTTTCCTTTTGCCACAATTAGGAACCACGGAGCACCAAGTGCTTATATAGAAGAAGACAAGTAATAATCAGAGAGGATAAGCATTAGGAACTATAATTTCTTTGTTCTTTGTTTGCTAATAAAGCAAGATATTATATCATTATATATAGACAGTGGACTTGTTTTTCCTGTGTACAATTCACCCATGAGGTGTATCAGTGTATCAGCTGCCTTTTTCATTCGAAGTTTGTTTTATTACAGAAAGCATTTAGTCATGACATACTGGACATCCTGAAAGAAACTGCTAATACCTATTTAAACATTACGACTTTGTATCAATATATAATTTAGTATTCACTATATTCATAAAAAAATTATATGCTGCATTATTGCCTGACCATAATATTGATCATGATTTTTTTTTTTTTTGACATAAATTTGTCTACAGTTAAGTCTACTATAAACAGAGAAGCTCCATGTCTTTCTGATTTTGGTGTGTGTCTGTATGAATACATGTGTGTTTCGCTCGTTATTTCAGCAGGCACTGAAGCCTAGAATACCGATTTAATTATGAGAAAAGTACACACAGAAATTATCTATCTTTTCTGGCTAGCGTGACAGCTAATGTCAGTCACCTGCTCGCTTCTTCTTCTGCCGTTTCGACATTCTCAGATTCGGTACCGGGATCAGCACGTCGTTGGGGTCCAGCAGGGAGATATGAGGACAGTAAATACAG
This sequence comes from Lucifuga dentata, assembly GCA_014773175.1. Lineage (NCBI taxonomy): Eukaryota > Metazoa > Chordata > Actinopteri > Ophidiiformes > Bythitidae > Lucifuga > Lucifuga dentata. The sequence continues at coordinate 68,187 of VXCM01001749.1, forward strand.
ATAGAAAGTAGCAGCAGCAACGACGGCGATTAGTCCAACAACTGAGCGCATATTCAGTGTGTTTTCAGCACGTTTTCCCACAAACGGCGGTTTGTTTTCTGTTCAACCTACTGGCGGAATTGGAAAGAAACTTCCAGTTACGTCACATCCGATAGCTGAGGAATGACACACTGCCATATTAGTTTAGAAATGTATTTGTTTGATGTATATCTCTTTAAATATGATTTTAAAAGCCTTAAACCAGTACCTGGTTCCTAAAAGCTACATTACGATAGTTATTCTGAGTAGCAGAGCAGGGATAAAGGTAAAGCATGAAGTTTTCCAGTTCAAATGAGGCGGTAACGCTCCCAGTCCTCGCCATCAATTGCCCGTGTTCTGGATTAACAAGTAACCGTGCTATCTGGTGACAACAGCCTGAAAGCTTCGGTGGTTGTTTTCAGTGACAGATGCGGAAAGCAGGAATATTTTATTGTTGGTTAAATTTTACATTAAGAAGCATAACTTTACTAACTTAAAATTTTGTTTCGGTATGGTGGTTAAATTGACCAAACAAGGCACGGCGATTAAAATAAACAAAATGTAGAAAACAGGAAGAAATTGTTTAGTTGTCCCCACGAATGCCTTATCGTCCCTTATTATTAAAAAATTTAAAATAGAAATATATTTGCAAACAACTTGTACACGAATTTGAACTGAAGCAAAATCAACCATCCAACATCGTACAAAGCAGTTACCAGTGAGGTGAATATTTCTAAAAGAGAAGAGAAAATAAGAAGGCATTCAAGGGAACAAGTTATCACTTCCTGTTTCTACATTCAGGCTGAAGTCAGTAGTTAAAGTAGTCGCTGGTTAATCCAAGACAGCGGTCAAAGGTAAACACGAAGAAGATAATTCTGTTATTTAGTCTGTAACTTATTAGCTAACATACGTGAGGCAAAAAGTGTAAGAAAGGTAATGGCGACCTGCCACTGGCAGTTTCAGAGTTCACCCGAAACCAAAGACAACTGAACGTTTTCAGTGTTTTATCATGGCTCAGTACACGCGTGTTTCGGGATCTGTGGGGCTGATTACTCTCCAGAATCCTCCTGTCAACGCACTCAGGTGAGCTGAAGTCTAACTTGCCCTAACAGTCCACAGGATTGCTTTCATTGCTTTGGAAAAAGACACGCAAATGTAGGCCTAGTGGCCTCAGTTGGTCTGCAGATCATATGAGCAAACCAAATTATGTCAAAGTTACCAAGTCATGCTGGTCACTTTTTGTTAAGATATTTTTATGGTAACGTGTTTATGCAGTTACAGTGACCACTGTAGTTACTTTGACGGCTTTCTGAAGTTGTACTTCAACATGTGTATGTTTTAAGTATTTCAGAAAGTGGTTTAAAAAAATCACGATACTGTAATCTTGTATAGCATGAAGAAGCATCTTCTCAGATTAAAAACTGGGACTGAAATTTTTGCAGAAAAAGTGATTATTGATATGTCATTATTACTGCAAAAGCGGGGCTTTTTTTCCTTTTTTTTTGCGATATTTTGGTCGTAATAACTGTTCTATTAGTTTGTTGCAAACCCCTGTCTTCTTTTAAAGTAAAGAATGGCAGATTTTTGACGTTATATTGACCACTGCAGTTATACTGCACATCTCATACAGTAGTTAGTCGTATGTCAAATAGCGGCTCCTGCTGGCCTGTACTTTGCATTAAATACCACTAATAGTTAAGAGTTATTGTTCAACTAAAATGCCCAAGTTCATCTTTGATTGATAACAGAATATTACCCGAGGCTTCCTACACCAGTTTCTGCTTGTCTTTTACTTGCACTTTAAATGTTGTACTGCTTATAGAAGACTTTATTTTGTCATTTTAAAACTGATGCATGTAAAATGCAAAAAAAACAAAAAAAAACAAAACAAAACTTAAAAATGAAATTTAAAATATGAAAGGAATTTTTGAATAAGAGATTTTAATGGAGGGATTGTGATGAAGGAATTGTGGCCCTCCATCTAGTTCAAATAGCACTCCCTCTGAATTGTGAAAGACTATAATCATCAAAGTAAAGTAATATGTAATAAAACATATCAAATAACACAATATAATAGTGCATATAATCTTTGTTATGCAGTGCACGGGTGAGGCAGGGCATTGTTGACACGGTGCAGAAAGCGCTCAGTGACTCAGAGGTGAAGTCTGTCGTCATTTGTGGCCAGAATGGAGTATTCTGTGGTGGTATGAACATTTTTTCAACCTCTAACATCACACTGATGGCATGACTCAAAGTCTTTAATTTTCAGTGTTGCTTTCTGATGTCATAAGAATGAAAAATAAAATGCCAATTAAATTCTGGTTGCTGAATATTTTTTAAGTCTACCTTTTTAGTCTTTCTTGCTTGAAGTTATTGATTATATCATCAGTTTGAATTTGTGTAACAGGGGCAGACATCAAAGAGTTTGCGGGACCCTTTGCTGGGCCTCCAATGGTACCGATGATCCATGCCATAGAGGCTGGACACAAGCCGGTGGTGGCAGCCATAGAAGGAGTTGCTTTGGGCGGAGGCCTGGAGGTGGCACTTGGCTGTCACTATCGTATTGCACACTCCAGAGTTAGTCCATGCTTCATATCTCTGTCTCTGATTATCTTCCTCTAATGTCAGTGTTAGAGTGACTATTACAAAGTGTCTCTGAATAAACTTCATTTAAATAAATAAAAATAATGATAAATATTGCTTTGGCACTCAGTCTAGTTTGTAAATCACAATATAGTTTTGAGGTTTTCATTTATTTGTAACACTTTGAAAAGCCAATTCATATATGTTTCAATTCATATATGGTCATGTAATCTGTTACATGATGTTACTGGCCAAACAACACTTTCTAACAGTTAATGACATTTAAACCCAGACTGTTAACTAAGTTCCATTCATTACTGTTTGTGTGTGTTTGTGCGTGTCCTTTCAGGCTCAGTTGGGCCTTCCAGAGGTCACTCTGGGTCTGCTGCCAGCTGCAGGGGGAACCCAGCGTCTGCCCAGGCTCATCGGGGTTCCAGCTGCCTTAGACCTCATTACCACGGGTAGAACTGACAGATTAAACCTGCCTGAGTTTCACAGTGATAATAACATCAAAGTACTGATGAGTACTGAAATGTCAAGAATCAGTCATCTTGGGTCATTTTTCTGTTATGCACACACATTTTTGTCATTCTGTCTTTTAGACAACATGCAACATGCTGATTGTGTCTGAATATGGTATATATGAATATCAATCAGAAGGTTGCCTTGACAAAGCTGCACAAGATTGGTAGTTTACTCTGATGACCAGCAGGGGTCAGTATGTATTTAGGTATTGCTAGTGAAATCTCCTGTCAGTGCTGCAGATGTTCAGAATTTCGCTGGAAAAGTTATATTTGAGACTGCTGTTCACCAATCTGAAGAATATTTGAAATGTTGATCCCTTGATGTCTATTGTGTCTCAAACAGGCCGCTATGTGACTGCTGCTGAGGCACTGAAACTTGGTATAGTGGATCAGGTCACTGATGAGAACACTGTGGACAAAGCTGTGAAGTTTGCTCTGAGTGTTGCAGGTGAGATATAAAAGCCAGAGTCACTGGAAAACAATCTGCTCTCTTTTTAAATGTTAGAGGAAGGCAGAGAAATCCATCTTAGATATGCCTGACCTCAGAAAGTGTCAGCATGTAGGTTGTAGAAGTCAAAGGAAGCAGAAAACACACTTGCAGATCCTGCACCACCGCAGGCATTAATGTTTCATGTCTCTGTCAGATGTGCTCTGATGTCTTCACTGCTTTTACTCTATTATTCAGAAGGGGGAAAAGGGACAAACATTGTTAGAATATTAATCACAGACCCTTGCTCGTCATCTACTGAGACGAGGAAAGCCCTGCAGGCTTTGGATCAGTCCGATTTAACCAGTGTATTGACTTCTAAAGTGTGCTATGTCCCAGAAGTTCAGGAGGATGATTTCTCAGTCTGCGTAAAGGATAAAAAAAAAATTCAGATCAAATGAACAGCGAATACTGACAGTGAATCCCGGAAGGCCCCACATATTTAAGAAATGATATAACACTGAAAGTGGATTCACCCTGCAAATCAAAGTTTGATGTAAGTTTGAATTACGTTTGATCCATTTTTTATTTGTTTTTATTTTGTTCATGTGCACTTCTCTTGGGCACAAATGAATAATGTTCAAAAGATTTACAGCAGACAGATTTTACTAAACTAAAACACACACACACCAACATTTCTGGTGCGCAAGATTGTGTTTAGTGCAGAAATACTTTTAGTCCTCTGAAATGGACGAGAGATGTCATTTTTAATGTATAGGTAGGTAGCTGGATACTTTTTTAAGGGAGGCCTTGCCTTCAGCTAGTCGCCATACCTAAGGATTTAAGTTAGTTTGTGAAATGTTTTTACTCAGATTTTTTTTTTTTTTTTGCAGATAATCACCCCATATCCATGCAAAATGCCACTGATCCAAAAGATGACTGCAGTGTCTGTTATATCTGTTTTTACAATTTCTTTTGTTCAGGCAGGATAATATTAGAGTGGAAGACAAAGTGAGTGTTGTTGGTAAAGCTGAGGCTTAGAGTGAGCCAACTTATTATAAAATGGAGATATGAGAGGATAGAACAGAAATCTGTGAAGGCTTACATACTTGAATTAATTACCAAGGCTGCTAAATGGAGAATGTCAATATATGGTTAGATTAACAAACCAAGCATGAGTTATGTCAGTGAGATACACGGCTACTCAACCAACGAAGCACAGAAATAAACACTGCAGAACTGTGAAGCCAGCATAAAAAAAATATCTGTGTTCATACTGATTAACATGTATGCCCACGTGCAAATCCCCCCAAAATACACACATACTATATCTAAGCCTTTCCTGTTGGTGAGATTACTTTTTTTTTTTAACCCCAGTTGTTGCNCACATACTATATCTAAGCCTTTCCTGTTGGTGAGATTACTTTTTTTTTTTAACCCCAGTTGTTGCAACATCTGCCCTCTGCATCTGTCAGATCAACAAGGCCTCCCACTCACCGCACAATAAATCCAACCATACAGCTCAACCATTTACAGATTAACCGCTGCAATAATGCCATCCTGAAGTATATTGGAAGCAGACCGCAGTGCCCTCCGGCATCCTATTGACATTTCATGTGTGGATACAGTGTATATTAAATTGCAACTAAATTGCAACAAATTAAAAAATAAGCACGTCCAATATATTACATTAAGCAAAAGACCATGGCTAACCTGTTTCTGTATATTTTAGTAAAAACAACTTCTCCAAACCGCTTGCAGTTTTTATATACAAAATCACAGCTGCAGCAGCTAAACACACTTAGCCAAATACAAACAACATCACTCATTCAAAATCATTATGTACAGTAACACTAAACATGCCAAGATAGACTAAGGTGTTTAGTAAAATGTTTCATTTAAAAAAATAGAACAATTAGAAAATGAACAGAACGATGCCTGAAAAGTTTGTATAATTAATTCTTCCTCCCTGAGCTATTGATACTGACGCAGCTGGTTTGGACAAAGTTGTCTGTTTTAGGACATTAAATGGTGACCAGACATCAGATGCTGTTGCTGTCCCTTTAAGCTTTACCATGGTGACCCAGTTTCTGACTCAGATCCGTGTCTGAGTCTAATTTGGTGGAGCTGTGAGGGGATCTGACTACTGTCTCATGTAATCATGTCAGAGAAGACAGGAAAGGGAATTAAGATGCTTTTAACAAGGGTCTGGCTTTGGCAGAGTGGCCCTCCTCTTTAGTTTCCTCAAATTACTGCAGACAGGAAGTCTGGTGTGGAAAGTTTTTAGGCTCTAATATTAAATTTATTAATGTAGCTTCACCTGTAAAATTTCTTGTCTTGTGCCATTGCCCACAGGCTGGTAAATCATAGCAACTCAAGTTTCCCCCTTGTTACCCCTTGAGTCAGAAATTTACTAACTATTTTGCCCAAAACCAGATCAGTTCTGTGTAATTCAGCATGAGCTGTGATAGTGCAACTCTGATAACACAAAATCTTCTGTTATCATGGAAATGCTCTGTCAAATTATGGTGCTCTAATAAGCTAGTGGTCTAGTGGTTAAGTCTAGTGGTTAAGTGGATGAAAATGCATGCAGGAAAAACTAATTACACCCAGACTTTACCGAGCGCCGTCTAAAAATATTGTTAAAATAGTAGAAATGTAGGCTCTTGTTTAAAAAGAAAAAATATGCAGAGTAAATTTTAAACCAAAAAAAAAAAATCATAGAACTGCAAGTAAAAGGCCTTTTTTTTTCTGGAGTCACACTTATGCTGTGTCTTCATTTCAGGACAGTCAATGGATGCCCGTCGTCTAAGCACCCGTCCATGCCCCTGCCCCTCCAACTTGGATGATTTGTTTGAGGGGGCAATGCAGAAAGTGCAACAGAGTGCCCGCGGAGCCATAGCACCTGTTAAGTGTGTCCAGGCGTTGCGGGCAGCTACTACATTGCCATATTCTCAGGGCATGCAACGGGAGAAAGAGTTGATGGCCACGCTCTCCACCTCAGGCCAGGCCCGCGCCCTGCAGTACTGCTTTTTTGCTCAGAGAACTGTGGGCAAGTGGAGTTTGCCCGGCGGAGCCCGCTGGGACACGAGCAAGCCCAAGCCTGTCCATCAAGCTGCTGTCATTGGTAAGGGCTTTAATTTCTTCTTACCCTGACTGTCAGTAAATACAAGTACATCTTTGTGCCACACTAGTAGACATCTCCACATTTACACAGCCATTGTAAAATATGGCCTCATTTACAGTAGAACTGGGTTTAAGTGGATGAGCTCTGTCCTCTAAGGGAGGGGTGGGAATGTGTGACAGTCTAGATAGCTCAGCAGCTTGTGCATTAAAAATTGCAAGCTTTGGAAAATGTTTAGTTTATGCTGCCTATTTAAATTATTTACAGGCTAGCATATAGTGCATATTGCCCCAAAAAAAGATGTTATACTGATGCCTGACAGGCTGATACTGATAAAATTAGTTTAGAATGAAAAAATATGATCTGGACATATCGGCCAATAGTTTTTCACACAAACCTTATGCATACATTTTTTTTTTTTTTTTTTTTNTTTTTTTTTTTTTTTTTTTGCTCTGATTTTTCAAATTTGTCGTTGAAAGAGTTGTGACAATGAAGCAGGATATTTTACAATTGAACAATAAACTTTTCCAAAAAATAACAGCAACAGCTAATACGGCAACACGTTTGAACAGTAAACCTCACTGAACATGTTTGAGAGATTATTGTGAAGTAATTTTTGTAATTTGTCATCTATTAATTTTGTCCTGGTAGGTCTTGGCACCATGGGGATGGGTATAACTGTGGCTCTGGCCCAAGTGGGGCTCTCTGTGATTGCTGTGGAGACTCAGGAGCAGCAGCTGGCTCAGGCAAAGCAGGCAGTGTCAGGCATGTTAGAACGTGGAGCTCAAAGACGTGGAGTGGCTCCTCAACTTGATCTGGTCCTTTACAGTCAGAACCTCCAGCATGTGGCAGAGGCTGACCTGGTTATTGAGGCGGTGTTTGAGGACATGGCCCTGAAGAAGACGATCTTCCAACAGCTGTCTGCTATATGTAAACCCGGCGCTTTGCTTTGCACCAACACGTCTGGGCTGGACGTGGACCAACTGGCGTCTCAAACCCGCAACCCTGAACTGGTAGTGGGGATGCACTTCTTCGCCCCTGCCCATGTCATGAAGCTTCTTGAAGTGGTGTATGGGCCTCAGTCCTCCTCACAAGCGGTGGCCACTGCCATGCAACTGGGCAAGAAAATGGGCAAAGTCAGTGTGGCTGTAGGTAACTGCAGGGGCTTTGTGGGGAACCGCATGCTGAAGCCATACAAGGAGCAAGCCTACTTCCTGTTGGAGGAGGGAGCCACACCTGAGCTGGTAGATGGAGCTCTGGAGGAGTTTGGGTTTCCCATGGGGGTCTTCAGAATGTCTGACCTCTCTGGGCTGGATGTGGGCTGGAGGATCAGGAAGGAAGAAGGGCTGACAGGTCCTGGGGTACCTCCGGGGCAGCCAATGAGAATTCGACAAGGCCGCAGGTACAGCCCCCTGGGAGACTTGATCTGTGAGCAAGGACGGTTTGGTCAGAAAACAGGCCGGGGATGGTACCATTATGACAAACCTGGAAGCCGGGTAGCCAGACCTGACCCTTGGCTGCACAGATTTCTGGAGGAATACCGGGCCCGGCATGGCCTGGTGGCACGCCATATAAACCACCAGGAGGTGCTGGAGCGCTGCCTCTACGCCCTGATCAATGAGGGCTTCCGCATCCTGGATGAAGGCATAGCTTCAGGCCCTGAAGACATAGATGTCATCTATGTGTTTGGCTACGGCTGGCCAAGGCACCGTGGTGGTCCCATGTTCTACGCAAGCATGGTGGGGCTGACTCAGGTTCTAGAAAGGCTGGAGCATTACCACCAGGCCAACCCTGATGTGCCCTACCTGGAGCCCTGCAGCCTGCTCAGGAGGCTGGTGGCCAGTGGCAGCCCACCTGTCCAAAAGTGGAGGGAAGTCATCAAGAAACTCCACAGCCAGCTTTAAATCTCCAACATTTCAGCTTCAGTCTAAATACAACTTGATGACAATGATTTTGATTATGATGACAATAATTTTGATGATGAGATCTTACATAGTGATGAAGCTGTTTCATTCATTATTTTTGGTAACACTGGGGGATGTGCTATCCCTGATTAACAATCCAGTGTTCATGAGCCCTGTGAGTTAATAGAATCTTAAAAAAAAAAAAAAAAAAAAAATCCCTCGGGGTGCTGAGGAAATTCTCTGTGAAATATTCTGCTGATGCACACTGATATGAAAAACTACTCTAAAGCTGATCTTTAATACAAGATTTCTATGAAGAATCAAACACTAAAATCCAACATTTGCATACAGTGGATAAAAAATTATTTCTTATTAGAAAGAAGTCTTATTAAGAGGAAAAATCTTATCTTGCCTTTATTAAGTTCTTGAAATTTCAAAATAGCTCTGTTTTATGGTTTTTAATCTCATGTATCTAATCTGTTGCTTCAATAAAGATGTAATTGTTGTGATTTATACTGATTGTTTGTGTGATGCTTGATATAGTGTGAGTTAACAGTATAGTCATAACATGTCCAGTTATTCCGACCATCAGTGGTTATGTTTTTTTGGATAATAGGGAAACAGTCCTCTGTCTTGAGCAGGAAAGTTCTTTCCCCTATAGTGCGTCTCAGTATTTGTTGCTGACTCAGCAGGGAGGAGAGATACACAGCTAAACTGATTTTACATCAGTCAACAAAACTCAGGCCAGGCAATGAGCAGATGTTGGTGTTGCCATCTAGTGGCTGAAGGCTTCTGGAATGTAGTTATGCTCCATTTTGTCTGGAGATAAAAAATACTCTTATATTGTCTCGGGTTACTGTATAATCAGAGTCAGAAATTCATGATTATTATCAAATCTTTTTTTTTTTTTTTTTTNTTTTTTTTTTTTTTTTTGAGTTGTTAGGGGAGGCTGGTGACAGACTGGAGCCTGCGTGGAGTGCGTGGAGCAGCTGCTTTGTGTTTTCGTGGACTCCTCCCGTTGTGATGAAGTTCTGATGAGCTGTCGTATCGTTGTTTTGCGTCAGCTGCGCACAGAAGGAGCTTCCCGACGCGGAGGGAGGATGGATAGATCCACGGATCACGAACACGCCAGGCTTTCAGCGTGACATTTCACCTCTTTTAACGATGTTCCTTCACTTTTTACAGGATATGCTGCCGTCGTTTTTATGAGCATTAACCCAGCGGCTCCGGGCTGTGACATCCACAAACGCTGCGTGGACCGTTAACACCCTTGCGTGGATCCCCTCACGGTTATGTTGTAGTTTACACAGAGGAGGCTGGAATGTTGGCATGGCCGCCTCTGGAGCTCACAAGTGTCCGAAGAGTGAGAAGTTGGATGAGGCGCAGGCTTTGGCGAAGAGCTGCGCGGGCAGACCGGACTTCTTACCGTGTGACGGGCTCTCCATCTGCGCGACCCACAGCCACGGGAAGTGCTTCAAGCTGCACTGGTGCTGCCACTTGGGCTGGTGTCACTGTAAGTTTGTTCCACACACCATATATCACAAAGGACGACAGGCTTCTAATACCGAATGATGTAACACCGATGTAAACGCATCGGTTCACTAAAAGCGGCTGTTTCTGAGGACAAAGCGGCGCGATTATTAACGCGATCCCGATAAGATCCCGAATAATAGGAGACAAATTATTAGAGGCCATCACATCCTCTCATTTGAGTTAACATTATATGAAAATCTTAGTTGATATATTTTGGAATATTTTCTTTATTACCTCCGCCATGATTATCACTGGCGTTTGTTTGTTTGTTTGTCAGCAGGATATCTGGAAAAGTTATGGCCAGATTTGGATGATTTGGCCGACAGAGAGAAAGAGTGTCAAGAGGAAGATTTTTGTAGGTGATCCGGGTGATATTCTAGATCCAGGATGCAGAAGAAGTTTTTTATTAACCTATCAAATCAATGTTAATGGGCTGATTTCAATGGAATTTAGCAAAGGCACTGCAGACACACACACACCACACACACATAATATAACATGTAATTAACATGTAATGACCGTTTCATGAGGAAAAATTATAAGAATCACCGTAAACAGTTTCATTTGCTGACATGAGGAAAGCTGATCAAATGTTTTGACATAAATATGGATCATTTAACAGCTGAGCCTTTTATAAGGGGGTGGTGAGGTTTTTTATTGAAGATTTGTCAGCCTTGGCAGAGGTATGGCTCTATGCCTTCAGCATTGAAATGCCTTCAGCATTTGAAATGGTCAAATTTGTTAGTTGCATGTATTCAGTTAAACTGACAGCCATGTACATATATGTAGTTAATGTAAAATAGAATGAATGCAAAATAGAATAAATAATATAATGGCTAATAATATAATTGCAGAAGAGTGGCTTCCCACTCTTCTGTTAAAAAATGTGCTTTTTGTTGACATTTATGGCTTTCAGCTCACTGTAGGAAGGTCATGACTATAAAACAGATTCTATACTGTTTGAATTATTGGCTTGAATTACGGGAAGATTATTTTGGTTGTATTTTACGTATTTTGTTCTCTAAACTCATGTTTCCAAATGGTATTTAAAATTTAGAGGCATATGAAAGTCAATAACATAATTTAGATGTTCATTTTTTTTTATATTCATATATTTTATGCCTTTTATCTTGAACTCCAATTAGACCCAAGGTTTATAGCTTAAGGATGCATGTTTAGTTATGAATCTTACATGAACACACTGTACACTGCACCTTTCTAAAAATGAGGCTACAAATAAATGTGAAGTAAGCTCTAAATGTAGTGGAACAAATGTCACATATAAAGCAGAAAAAAAAAGCTGCAGAGCAATATTTACTTGACTTACACCAATTAGGATATTTTTTGGGATATAAATTTAAAAAAAAAAAAACTGATTGGAGTGTGCACAAATAAACAGACACTAATTGAATCCACAATGAAGTTTCCTCTCAGTGAAACTATAAAGTGCTTGATGACATTACACACCTAAGTTTTCTTTCTCATTTCAGTTTCAGAGCCAATTTTCCACCTTTGGTCATAATGTGAGTAATAGGGATTGAAATTCACTAATTATCCTCACATTTTCAGTTGGTTAGAAGTTTTTTGTTTATTATTGGGCTTCATTCTACTTTGAAAGCTGGCAGTACCACCCATTTCCCTCAGGCACCGGGTCCACTTGAGACTTGGTCAACCTGTCACCTCAGCACTTTGATGGAATCACAGCTGTGACTGAACCTGACAGGATGTCCGTCTGGCTGCTGTCCTAATTTATCCTGCCCTGAAATCCACAGATCAGCGTAAACCACAGCCATGTGCTGCTTGCTTCCTGCCTTTTACACCAGTCAGTCAGTTGGGGCTTATAGCGTGAAACTGCAGAAGTCGCATTGTAATCTCCTCCATGTAATCATTGGATTTAGATCCCTGCTTCCATCCAGAACAAGCCAGATTTCATCTGATGTAGGAGATTTTCTTTTTAATTTTTCTGCATTTAATATGAGCCACATCTGAGATTTATTTTTCTCAGCAAAGCCTCTTCAGTGGTACATCATCTGTAAACATGTTGCTGCTTGTTAGACATGAAGCAGTCTTCATATCCATGCAGCTTAAAGGACCATACCAGCCATTTTGCATGTTTGAGCCTAATATATTCAATTTCCATACATAACGTTACTGACAATCATTTCCCGAAGCATAGTACTGGAACGATGAACTAAAAAAATTTTTTCCTGCCTTCCAGACTGCCATTGGTTTCAGTTCATTCTGGTATGCTATTAAAATCAACTTGTTGATACTTGAAACGTTCTTGAATAGGTAATTCATCATCATGAACAAGATATTCAGGTTTTGTTTTTTTTTCCCAAAGTTGCGTAATTTTAGTGTTTCAGCAAAATAAAAAAGTGCAGAGTGATCTGAAAATGCTTCGTAGTGGTGCATTATAGAGAAGAACTGACAACAGGAAGTATTTTCAGATCACTCCGCGCTTTTTATTGCGCTTAAACGCTAAAATTATGTAACTTTAAAAAAAAAACCTGAATGCACATCTTGTTCGCGATGATGGATTACCTATCCCAAGAATGTTTCAAGTATCAACAAGTTGATTTTANCATCTTGTTCGCGATGATGGATTACCTATCCCAAGAATGTTTCAAGTATCAACAAGTTGATTTTAAGCGTAATAGAATGAAATGAAACCAATGGCAGTCTGGAAGGTAGAAAAAAAAATTTTAATTCACTGTAGTACGCTTTGGGAAATGATTGTCAGTAACATAATGTGTTTGAAAATTGAATATATTAGGCTCAAACATGCAAAATGGCTGGTATGGTCCTTTAAAAGGCACAGAAGAATGTGCTATGTCCTAATGGAGCTTCTCACCTGTGATTCTCAGTTCACACAGAACGCAACACGCACCACAGTGAAACAAACTCAGACTGCTGAATCAGGCAGAGGAAACGCACCCAGTGATACACATATAGCCCAAAAACACTGAAAGCTTTATCTCCTCACTGTTTTACTTTGAAAGTGCCTATGATGGTCACCTGCGTATAAACCTGATCATTTTGCATTCACCACAGGAAACCTTGGTACGCTTTCTTTTTAATTACATTTTTAATAGGATTTAGTGGAAACAAATACAAAAGGTCAGCTTCAAGAAAGACTGAGTTTAGCATTTCTGTTCTGAAATACCATATTTTCATTATCTTACCTGTGCTGTGTTCACAGCCAGTAGAAAAATATGGTGGAGGTATTATGACTCACTCTTGCTTCATGCTACAGCCACTAACTACAACCACTATGTACCAGAGTGAATCAACATCTCTCTCTCACACAGCGTCATCAAAAACGAAGCTTCACAAAGATAGGATTTACTGCAGTACGTGTACTTTACTAGAGAATTTCTATTTTGTGCTGGTTTCTATTTCCAAACCACTATATTAATCAAAGTGCTGTAATTACTCGTTACTTTGCAGATTAAGATTTTAAGTTCAACATGAGATATAAATGCATAATCTGTTGCTGTTGTCTCTTAAAACCTTGTATCTCAGCTTTGTTTTAGCCCGTCATGCTGCATTTTACACATTATCTCAAGAGCTGTAGAAAGGAAAAGAAATCGAGACTTTGTAACTCCAATTTTATTTCCTACCTGAATTTTCATTATTTTGTTCCAAAATTGGAGATACAAGGTTGTTTGAAGTGCTGAATGAAAAAAAAAAAACATGTATCACCAATTTAATAGAGTTTTGTTATTCATGCTTGAACATGTGTCAGATGTTCATGACATTTTGGATACATTTTACTGCAAATACTATATGTGTTTAGCACTTCTACTTGTACAATTTTAAATGCAGGATTTTTACTTGTATTGCAGTATTTTCCCTAATATGGTAATAGTACTTTTAATTCAGGCAAAACTGGCAACTTGTTGCTCTGACGGCTTTCCAGTAGTTTCCATTTTGTTTGGCTTGTGTGCAACTTGGTTGAGAAAATGGGAACAATATGTTTAACATAGATGGAGGCAGTCAGTCCAAGCCTCTCTTGTTAGCAGTAATTAGCCGTGTTCAATGTCATTACCAATACATCATGTCTGATGAGTTTTCTGTCACAGCAGCACTGGACTCACCTGCTGTGAACAATCTATCTTTTTTCCTCTGTTTATCCTTGACTAACTGATTTTTAAGGCAAAGCTCACTCTAATGAGTCCTGAACAGTGTTGTTAGTCTGTTTGTACTCTGTCATCACAATTCTATGGTGGGACCTTAAATTCTATTATAGTTAGAAGTAAGCAGGTTATGCAGCTTATGGAAGCTTATTGGATAGATTAGTGCTGCCTGATCAGGTGATCAATTCAAAGTTACCTATAGTACTGAATCATTGAGGACTTCAAGTATTACTTAAGGGTCAGTTAGTGGTTAGCGAGGGAGCTCCTGAGGGAGCATTTTCTGATTGATTCTTTATGTTTTGGAACCACAGTGCTTCTACCACCATAACCACTGCTCTTTCACATTTAAAAGCACCTCAGCAACAACATAAATGTTCAACAAGTCTATTCTTTTGTTTTACAGCTTGGGTTCAGGCTTAATCTTACTAAGCCCAGGGACTTTGGTAATAGACTCAAGACTATATAGACAATATGTGAATCAGGGCTGGCTTTTATCTCTGGAATCAAAACAGGAAACAGGAAAGAGTTTCACGTGATCCTGGGTCAGACGCGCAGCTGAAACCTGAAACTTTCCACTGCATGTTGCGGCCATATCCTCAGCTCCTTTGTTTAGCAGATTTCAACAGAAAGAAGAGCTGAAGTTTGAGTGGACCGTATCACTGGCCAAATGGGTGTAGCAGCTGTTGTGAGGCATGATAGGAATCTGCTAAAATAATTATTTTTGTTCAGTCTTGCCAATGTGCTGTTTTGAACTGGTGTACTCAATTTAAAATGTCTCTGAATGCTGCACAGGAAAGCTGCTGGCTTTGTCTCAAACATGCAGACATCAAACAGGAATTGAGGAGGTTGTTAATGACTCAGATGTTAAAATTACATAATCTGAGTGAAACATTTATGTTCATTCATCTGGACTACATATTTAACTGTTCAGCCTCATGTTCTGACAGCTTATCGATAATGGCATTAGTCCCTGAGTATTTCCTTTCAGCCACATTCTGTTAGGAGTGGGGAGAGTTGAAGTTTGAACAGCGATGTGGAAAGAGTGTGAGAGAGCAGGACTACACACTGCATTATTCAAAGAAACTATCACCTCTATTACCCAGATTCTGTAGTCACACACTCAGACCAGAACAGATGATGAGTAGCAGATGGTTTGGAATGAAATTACTTGTAGGTGTACATGAGTATCCTGTGCACCCTGCACAGGATACACGGGTATCAGGATGGATGGATGGAAAGCCGTCATATCAACCACATACACAAGTTTATACCTAACTAAAAGTACTAATACCACATTACAAACACCCCTGCTTACTGGAAAAAGTAATTTTACATTCTGCAGACATGCTCTAAATCTACTTGTAGTAAAGACAAGCTGAGGCTCTTAAAGGATGATGAGCACAAGACTGTCTAGTATAGCATCAACATGACTGCTTTTCTGTCTGCAAATGCATTACCATGGGGTCGCTCTTGGTAAATGCAGATTCTGATGGATGAATGCAGTCAGATGTAATATGCTAAAAACTAAATGTCAACACAGACACATTACCTTCTGCAGCTTCGCCTGTTGTTTTGTTCTGAATGTCTGGTCTGCCTGACATTCATTCCATAGAAAATGGCTACTATTCCGTCTTTTATCCTTAACAGCATAGCTCCTGTGCTTTGTATTAACACTGTTTACAGAGTCTAACACCATCAGGCTCCATTCACTTTCTGTTAAACTGCTTCACAAGCACTGACAACATAATTTTAAAGAACCATACTGGCAATCGTGCATATTTGAGCCTAGTATGTTCAATTTTCATACATGTAACATTACTGAAAATCATTTCCCAAAGCATACTACTGAAACGGTGAATTAAAACATTTTTTTCCTAACTTCCCGACCACCATTGGTTTCAGTTCATTCTGGTACACTATTAAAGTCAACTTGTTGATACTTGAAACGTTCTTGGGATAGGTAATCCATTNTCATTCTGGTACACTATTAAAGTCAACTTGTTGATACTTGAAACGTTCTTGGGATAGGTAATCCATTATCGTGAAAAAAGATGTGTATTCAGGTGTTTTTTGAAGTTTTGTAATTTTAGCGTTTAAGTGTAATAAAAAGCGCAGAGTGAATGTATGTCTCCACCGGGAAATCTAGTCCCAAAAGAAGACCTGCATTTATTGAAAAATTTTAATGACCGTGACTTCATAATTTTGCGTAACTATTAGCAGGTAAAACATCAATTTTTAAGGTGGGTGTATTGCTTGAATATTTGATTTTGAAAGACTTTTGAAAGAGATTTTGCAAAATATCAGGAAAGCTGAAATACAGTTTTATCCTTTGGGAAATGATTGTCAGTAATATAACATATATGAAAATTTAATATATTAGGCTCAAACATGCACGATTGCTGGTATGGTCCTTTAAGCCCTACTGCAGAATAATGAGGGGTTAGAAGAATTTAGCAATAAGTATGTGCATCAAATAAAAAAAAAGATTATATAGCTTATTTTAGTTCATCTTTTTTTTTTTTTTTTTTANTTTTTTTTTTTTTTTTTTTAAAGGAGATTTCTTTTGTGTGCACCAAAAATGTCACTCTCTCAATTCAGTGATGCAACACAGCTACTTTGAGGTTGTTTTTTTGATGTTTTCTGTGTAACCTGGGAAATGATTTTGATTGAATGGCTGCCCCAGCTGTAAAACAAAAGCCAAGGACAGAGTGAGAGGAAGTGATGTGTAGGCCTGTCATCTTCTATAGTTTCTGTCTCTCCAGGGAGGCAGTTAAACACACATCTGAGCTTCACGATGCAGGCAGCACGGCTCGGAGTATGAGGCAGTGGGCTGCAAACAATGAGTGACATTTGGAAGCACAATCACTGTGTGTACATGAGATGTTGCTGCTGAAAAGGAATGCATAACTCACACAGAAGGCCTTTGAAAATTTGTGTATGAATATAGCCATTTTAGAGAACAAACATTCCTGGCCTAATGACAGAAAACAGGGACACAGCCAAATGTTTTTCTTGCATGAATGTCTTTCTCAGGCTTTTGATAGAAATTACTTATGTAAATGGTTAAAGTTCCAGTTTATCATGAGTCTGATCAAATGTTATGAACTCAACATTTAATGTCTATTTAGCAGCAATTATGCTTTCTCTTTCTCTCTCTCAGGCTTAACCAGTAGATCATAAATAGCATATCTGATGTTATATCACATGTTACATGAGCTCCACAGGCACTTCCTGGTACAGTCTGGAGTGAGTTCATGGACTAAATGAAGGCTACTGCTTGTCATCTCAGGAACTAGGTGGTGTCATGGCCTGTCCACTCTTCTAGTGTGTTTAGCAAGCCAAAACAAAGTTGTTGTTTTTTTTTAATAATTATTTACTACATAGCCACCCTACATCCATTTAGTGACCAAAGAAGATTAGACACAGAATCTGCAGATGTTCTTTCAATCCTCCAATCATCTCAACCTGCTGGGACAAATCCCACTCAGGTGGGATCCATAAGCTGCTCCACGGTGGCCTTCTGCTGAGATTTTATGCTATCTCACGTGTCTCACACCACACCAATCCATTGCGTTGGTATTTGAGATGTAGCAGCACTATGTCATGTTTGAGCTATGAGTATTGTTGTTCGGCCTTAATCTACATAGTATTTCACCCTTTTTGGATGTAGTCTAATATCAGAAATTTATTAATTAACTCACGATGGCCTGAAAATTTCAGCTCTATTACACCTTTGAACATCAGCAGAAGGTGTCACTTCAGGTATTCTACCTCTGGCAGCATCAAATGTTTGTGTGAAAATTACTATCACCCCAGATGATCTGTTATTATAGACACACACCATATTCACACCCTACACAACTCACACCCTACTCTTTGCATCTGAAGTTTGTACTAGGCAGTGTACTACTACTTATTTATGATTTTCACAAAAAGCATATACTGCTGCTCGGTTTCATGCCAGATGTTGCCATAGCTTGCAGTTATTCATCCATTTTCTACATCTGCGTCTCCTGTTCTGAATTGCTGGAAGCTATCCTAGCTTGCAAAGAGATGAAGGTACACCTGGACAGGTCGCCAGTGTTTCACAGAAGTAACACACGGAGACAGACGAGTACATTCACTCCTACAGGCAATTTAAAGTTTCTAGTTCACCGACCATGACCAATCATGATCACTCAAAGAAAACCCACAGACTTGAGATCATACAAACTACACAGAAAACCCCTAACTCAGGACTCTCGTGTCTTTTATTTATTTTAACGAAGATCATGAAAATATATTTTTATGTAGTTATTACTTTTTGTCTGAGTGCATTAAAAGACCATACCATCCATTTTGCATGTTTGAGCATAATATATTCAATTTTCATACATGTAACGTTACTGACAATCATTTCCCAAAGCATACTACTGGAACGGTGAGTTAAAAAAAAAAAATTTCTGCCTTCCAGACCATTATTGGTTTCAGTTCATTTTGGTACACTATTAAAATCAACTTATTACTTGAAACATTCTTGGGATAAGTAATCCATCATTGTGAACAACATGTATATTCAGATTTTTTTCGAAGTTTCGTAATTTTAGCGTTTAAGCACAAGAAAAAGCATGGAGTGAATGTATGTCTCTACTGGGGAATATAGTCCCAAAAGAAGACCTGCATTTATTGAAAACTTTTAACGACCGTGGCTTCATAATTTTGCATAACTATTAGCAGGTGAAACATCAATTTTTAAGGTGTGTGTATCGCTTGAATGTTTGATTTTGAAAGATTAAGAGATTTTGCAAAATATCAGGAAAGCTGAAATATGGTTTTATCCTTTGGGAAATGATTGTCAGTAACCTTACATATATGAAAATTGAATATATTAGGCTCAAATGTGCAGAGTGTGGTATGGTCCTTTAAAATGATGCTGTTGTTTTGTTTTTAAAATAATATTCTACTTATAGCAATTCTTTCTGGCCAGCTCTGTTGTTATGTATTGATCTCTGAAAATTAACTCCAACTTTTTCATCAACAGGACTCTTCTCTTGATGTATAGTCAATGTTCTAAGTAATGTATATCTGTGTATACATTAAATAATACCTTTGCCTCTGTTTTTTCCTTTAGGCAAGTATGTGTATCAGCCCATGACCAATGTGTGCCAGCTTCCAAGCACAGAGGTCCCACCTGCTTCCACAGAGTACAATAACACCATTGACCTGTCTGTTTCTCTGGCTGAGCGTTTCCTGAAGATCGCCCCCTGCTTCCAGTCCCTGCCTCACCTGGAGTCGCCCAAATACTGCGTCATCGCAGACCTGTTTGTGGACGACTACATTGTCAAACGCATCAATGGAAAAATGTGCTATGTGCAGCGCCCCCCACCTCCCTTACCAGAACCACCTCATCCACCCACTCCTCCCCCACCTGCACGTNCAGCGCCCCCCACCTCCCTTACCAGAACCACCTCATCCACCCACTCCTCCCCCACCTGCACGTCCTGCACCTCAGACGCCAAAAAATACCAAAACTGAGCTCTCACAGCCGACTCAACATGCACCTGCACAGCCGGTCCAGCCTGTGTACACTGAGCACAAACACCCCACCCCTGTGGACAAGGTGAAAGGCCCCAAAATGGACCATTGCTCCTCTCCATCCAGCTCCGAGGACTCTGGCATCAATGCGTTGGGTCTGCACTACCTGGAGTCCTGTGAGGAGGAGAGCGGAGAGGAGGAGGATGAATTGAGCACAGATGGAAACTCCAGCCCTACAAGCCTCTGGGATCAAGATGACTGTTCTCTGCTGTCCCCATCCAAGTCGATGATAGAGATCATTGAAAAGATTGAAACAACTGTGTAACTGTGACACGGAGTCTACATGTGCATCAAGCAGAACAAATGAACACTCTAGATTTATTTTAGATGGACCATTCCAATTAACAGGGCTTTACTTGGTTGAGCTGGATTCAGTTTTCCTGCAGGTGGCTGAGAACTGTACGTCTTTCCCCACACACAGCCTCTCCTATCTCCACTTCCCCTGCATGGTGTGGATTTCTACATCTTATTACAACAAAGGAGGAAACACATGCAGAGGACCAAATAGTTTTGTGATGCTGGAAAATCTGTGTAGGCGCACCTAAGTCAGAGGCAGGTAGAAGAAAAGTAAATTCACTTTACTAGTTCAATGTGAGTGGAGTTAAATTATGTATAAACAGAGGTGGTGTAAGTAGATTTCTTGATGAGAAGGAGCAGTTTGGTAATTATTAGTGTTCTCCACTCATCAACCTGACAGCCAGACTTATTCTAATACAGTATTCAACTGGCAGAGAAACATGTCATTTCTTCATGGTCAGTGGATACACCCACACAGATTAGTCACTCCAACACTTCAGTATAATAACTTCAAGGGTATATACCTCTCACAGGCCTAAGGCCTTTTAATGCATTAATTAGTTGGTTTGTGTTTAGTATCTTACAAACATTACTGGCCCACAGTTGTCTGCACTTTACTAACACCAACAAGAGCGGTGGGTCAGTGCTCGACAATCAAGAATTACCCAGAAGCACATTCCTATGCTGTACCTGCCAGTGAAGACACATGTATCAGCCAAGGACACTCTACCTTGTAAAACCATTGATCAGACATTACCAAGCACTGGGAAGGTGAACTGCAGATTGCTCTCTGATGTTCTTTAAGGCAAAGAAGAATTAAGCAAAACATGAATTGTATTGTGCTTGTATTAGCAACCAAGAAATCAAATAACATGGATATGGCCTGTAACTCACATAAGTAAGAGTTCATCTTGTCACAGTACAGACTAATAAGACAACTGTTTAATGCAGGTATCCAAGAAAAATGCCTACGTAATGAAAAGGTAATATATATCTAATATATGTTCCATATAAACTACTATAATAATAAATCTACATTGTTATTTTTTTTAGGGCTTGAGAATGAAATGTATTGTGCTGTAAAGTGTGAAGTAGGGTGAGGAGTTTCAATATCAAGTGCTGCTTCATGTCAAAAAGAGCTAGTTGAGGTGATTCTGGCATCTAATCGGGTTGCCTCCTGGATGCTTCCCTGGGGGAGGGATTCTGGGCATGTCAAATGTGAGGAGACCACAGGGCAGACCCAGAATGTGCTCAAGAGATTATATACTGTATGTCCCATCTGGCCTGGGAAAACCTTGGGGCCTCCCTGGAAGAGCTGGAGGACTTGGCTTAAAGATAGGGCCATCTGGGCTACTTTGCTTAGCATGCTAACTCTGTGACCTGGATCAGGATGAGCAGTAGAAAATGGATGGGTGGATGGATGGGTAGATAGACGGATGGATGAAAGTGTGAGCTACAGGTGATCAAGGACAGTTTGCAGCCTAGAAAGCAAATCTTGGCAACAAGCCTAAGAAAAGTGCCAAGTCAAGTCTGCTAAGTAAAAGGTCAAGAATAACAGTCAGGACTTAAGACTTACTTGTGACACAATAAAATGACTTGGTCCAAACTTTGCTAGAAAATACATTTGGAGGACTGATCATCGACTTGTTGATACTGAACCTCAAAACCCCATCAAACAGCCCATAGACATAGTATATCATGTTTATTTTGTGCTACAAGGCGGTAAAAATGTCTTAATGCACCTTTAAAAGAGAGAGTAACATAGAATAGAATGATGATGTTGTGATGTTGTGATGGATGTGTTATAAAAATAAATGCACTCAATTATGAAAATTGCAAGGCAGCCTGTTATTAGTCTGTTAGTAGGTGGACTGAGTACAATATTGTTTCTTATCTCTAACTTTTTTTATTTTTATTTTTCTAATTACATCCTGGAAAAATGTAACCTAAATCACAAAAAACATTCACAAATTTATTGCTACAACATCAATGCTAAATGTCATGCATTCCCCAGAAGCACCTGAATGCCAAAATAGCTTCAAAGAGCTGACAAAATCTTTTATGTGTTAGTTGAATAAAACCGTTTCAAACAGAGAAACGACACTGAGCACAGACCCCCTAAATGCAGTTCATAACCTGTCTAATGTTCCTGTAACTATAATATTATTTTCATACGAATAAACTTAATGAAACTGACTTTTCCCTTCATTTGGCTGTAGCAGCCTGTGATTTCTTTTTTTTTTTCTCTCTTTTTTTTCTGTCTGCATATATAGTTGTGGTATATGCCAAGATTGGCACAACCATTTTTTATATATATGCAATTTAATCTAGCAACAGACATAATATATAGTGCATAAGTGAATGTGTGTGAGTGTGTGACCTTCACCGGCCCTCCTTGACCAACCTATCACGTTTTATTTAACACTAACAAACAATTTCTATCAAGGAGGGCTAAACACCTGAACAACAACACAAAGACAAACAAAAACACACAGACGAGTAGTGACAGTAATAACCAGTAATAACCAGTGTAGTGGTTTAATCTGTGAAACACCAAAGAGACTAAAAACCTACGACACAACAGACCAGGACAAACAACAACACATAAACAAGCAGTGACCGCAGTAAACAGTCTACATATTTAGATTGTGAAATTCTATGCACCCAATCCAGATCCAAAAAGTCCTGATCCCCCTGAGAACACCCAGCACTAAGTGGTGGTGACAGCCTCAAACACTGGTCCAGCAACCTCAGAGACCCAGATCACTGCTTAAGATCAGATTGCAATAGTAGCTGGTGTGTCGGGCCGGGACCTAAACACAGAACCTTACCAAAGCACGGGGACCTCTCCAAGCCCGACAGAAGCCACGCGGCCAGGCAGCACGCCCCAGACGGAAAAACACCCAGAACGCAGAGCTCCAGGGGGACAGAGGAGAACCGGGACAACAGATGAACCCAGGAGCCAGGAAGGGCACCCACATGCACCACCAGAGCAGACAGGCAGACTACTGGAAGAGCAGGCCAGGCAACACCCCGAGGCACACCCCCAGACAGCCCCCCCCC